>JAUJYS010001660.1:0-16732 GCA_033995665.1 Melogona broelemanni | reverse complement strand
CGAAAGCCTGCGCCGGGAATCGAACCCGGGACCATCCGCTTTGTAGTCGATGACCATAGCCACTGAACCACGGAGGCAGCATATCGACATTTGAAGGCATTGCCAGTCTCATTTTCCAATTTCAAGGCTAATCAAGATTTTTACAAAGCTTCAGCAACTCGCTCATTATCTGAAATAATATTTACTATTTCCATTTAGCCCGAATCCACTATTTGAAATGCACATCCCTCTAATAAAAACGGCAATCAGCAATCTATACCAGTCCACCGCCGCCATTTTACCTCGCCGCGCTAGAAAACGGGCACGATCGCTTCGCCACGTCGCACGGGAGCCGCGCACGTTTTACCCGATTGCCGATCGACGGGGGCAGCAGCAGCGAAGACAGCCACGATCGTTCTCTCCCCAGCCCAGCTCGTTCGATGACTGTTTCCATCTGGCAGAGATTGATAAGCGGCGCCCATTTGCTCCTACGCAGACCCATCGAGCAGCGCGGGTGCATCGACTTTCCCCCACCCCACACATCCACACCACACTCACTCTAGACGTCACAAAGCTTCACGTTCACCGCTAGGGGGCGTGGAAAGCGATTAAGCCATTAGAGAGACATCGTGTTTAGTCACCTATTTCCCTCTCCCCAACTATCTTCCTTCTTCAGATTCAGTCACTAGTACTACCATCGAGCTAACGTAATTATCCGTGACAGTGACTCTCAAACTGGATGCTAGACCAGTTTAAGTGTTTTGTTGCTGTTGTCATGAGCGACTGTCAAAATAAGAAATAAATATTGTTGCCATTTGGCGTCGATTCAGTCGATTACGGCCTCATTTACAAGAGCTAGAACGTGTCACGTTTTCCGATATGGAAATGTCATTTCGCCCCAGCCTAATACGACATGCTTTGAAACATTTCAAATCGACACGCTGAAGGTATACAACTTGCTTTTACGTTAGAGCAAGACTAATGGCATTTTCATGGAGCAAACAAAATGACATCTTTATGGAATACTTTATGGAATAAAACTTTGCTTAAGCGATACTGAAATGACAACATGACAAAATACAAGCGCAGAATTGATGGAAATGCTATTAATGCTATAAATTTAAATTCGTAGAATTTAGAATGTGTTCGGGAAATCGGACCACTAGATGACAGCAACCAACTGGCTATTCAAAATAATGTCTACTGTATATCTAGAAATTGTCCAAAGCATTCCCAATTGAATTGATAACAGCGGAGTTTGAACCCACTCCACTCTAGAAAATTGTAATTAATAAATTTCTTTCAAGAAGAGCCTTTTGTAGATGAGCCTCTTGTAGTAGCCTTTTGTTGTTAGCTAAGAGCGGTGGCGCGTTCCTGTAATCCCGCTGCTGGGAAGCGTATGAACCGATGGCTCAGTGAGCCTACGGTCCCGGGTTCGATTCCCGGCACATGCTTTCGTTTATTCGTTAGCCTGTGGTACTGGCGTCACCCCTGAGCTTCCATTAGGGAGTCCAGAGCTCAGGGGTGGATCCTGCAGTCTGGCTATTCCAGCTGCATCCTTCTTCCCTTCCCATCCCTGCCCCTCACATATCTCCTAAGAGACACGAGGGTGCAATATTCCTGTAGTGCACTAGGCGCTACGGTGAATTAAAAAAAAAAAAAACTGTCTTTGGTAATCGATTGTCAGTTTACCAACTTGTCGTTGCCAAGTCGGATGAGAGGCCGGCATGTGGTTTACGGATTCCGGGTTCGGTTCCCGTCGGCGGCTAACATTCACTCTCGAATTGCTTGTATAAATGTGCAATCCTCGTATAGTTCTGACGGCGCATTGCCAAGGCGTACATAATCCCCTGTAGCGCTGTTCGCAACAGTTGATAAAAAATTATAATTCGACGAATTTTGTATCCTGGCAAGCTATTTCTGAGGAAAAGCAGAAGCGAGAGCAGCACATCTAGGCACAGGATTCAATCTTCGTCCGATTAAACGTATAAAGTCTAACAGATATGGATAACAACACGAACAGCAACCAGGAATCGTTCCTGCTCGCAGTCAGGGTTGACAACCCGCGCTGGTAGTACGGGCCTCTCAACAAAACGTTCACCCCAACAAGATAGAAGGGTAGAGTGGGTGGTGGAGAGGGGGAGGAGGAGGAGGTGGGTTGTGACGGAAATAAATCGCTTCCGACCATGACATCACTTTACAGGGATACACAGATCCAGAGGGATGTCGATATCGAGGGTGACACTAGTAGTTGGTGGTGAGGGAGGGGGGGGGGTTGGAACGGAGGAGAAGGTTAGGAATAACGCCATTTGTTCGGTGATGTATTATAGGAAACGAGGGTGCAAACATGTAGATATGACGTCATGCTTCTCCTACGCATCCCTCCTTCGTCCTTACCCCTACCCACCAACATCAAACATCGACCCCCCTACAAGTACCCACGAATACCCATACACGAGAGAGTACATGTTGAAATGGTAGGGACACACGGAATGAAAAATTAAAAAATTCCGAAGGTGGAATCGATGAGCGATGTGTCTTACGTCTTGACTTGTCTCACGTTTTCACTACCGACGTTGGCGTCGAAGAAACTGTCGTCCGAGAATTCCTCTCTTTCAAATATATTCACCTCAGTTTTCGCCAGAACACGTACGCAGAAATGATGTAAGACGCGAACTTCTTTTTTTTTTCTCCTCCGAAAATCTGCACCACCAATCGTCGAGCGGTAGGCAAACAGAGCGGAGAGGTCAAATATGACTCGAGAGTTTTGCACCAATTAAGACCCGCAGCGAGACTAATCAACTTTGCCCACAACGTCCGTCCATCACCGCGACACCGAAAAAAACAACAAAAAAATCACCAGAAAACGTTCGCACTGTCAATCACGGTCGTTCGAGGTCGCGTTTACACTCACATACACACATGGACGACGATTGATCACGTATACGTCGAATTGGTGTGTACAACAGTAATCCAGAGTGGAAACGGTGGGAGGGGGGGTGGCGTTCTTGTTTTTTTTTGTTTTCCTTCCTCCGCGCGTGCCCACTCCAATAGAACACCAGACGAAACACGAGTTCACGTTCTGTCTCTCTTGCACAAGCAGAAAAAAGACAACACGACAACGTGAAAATATTTCCCGGTCACCAACCAGACTCTACACGTCCTTCACAACATGGCGTTCCACTAGATGGCGCTGCGACTGCGACGCTTGTTACCGATCACCACATAGACACACACACACACACGCACCACTTTGAGCCCCGCAATTTATATCCTCCTTGCCGTCACCCGCGGATATCTGCCTATAATTGGCAGCGCTCCAAGAATCCCATGGAACTCCAACATACACACACGCGCGTACAATCCGCCAATCGCGCGGGAGGAGGCGGCGATGCCGGCGACCTCTGTCGGCAGGCGCTCGTTTTTCACGAAGGTGGATTTCCATCCAGCGCGGGAACTCCCGATCCGCGAGAAACTCGAGCGCAGCAATCGGAGACCGACGACACGAAACGATCGCCGCCATGTGGCGCGAAACACACGGCGAATCGCGTAGACGGTGGCGACCTCGGGCGGCGTTGGTTCGTTCTCATCAGCGTAACTCTATACGCCGAAATCGAGGCGTATCGATTGCATCGACGAAGCGGTGACTTTCCTCGGTCTCGCTCGTGCCGCGTTTTTCGAAAAGCAGATGGAACGGATATATCTTTCGCGCGAAGAGAGACGGTTTCTCGTCGGTGGACGAAGCCAAGTCGGTAGCGAATAGGGGTGGGTGGTTAAGGAACATGGGGGTGGTGGTGGTGGGAGGTGGAAACGAATTTTTTGAAGAGGCCGGATTGTGTCGCTTACCCTTTAGCATCCGGAACAGCTCCTTGGCGCCCCGACAAGTGGGTGTCGTCTGGGCGACGTCCAGTGCCGTCTGGCCGAGGCAATTGCGCTCCCTGGCGTCGGCTCCGCTCTTTAGATAATTGGTAAAAAGAGGAGGAAGGGGGAGGACGATTCATTAGACGGCAGTCGTACACTCGGACAGAACATTATTAACACTTCACCAATTTCGGGGCGACACTTGAGCGCGACAATTGGCACTGGAGTTTGGTGCTCCCAGTAATCCAATTTCATTAACAAGATGATCCCGGCGCTACTATCGATTTTCTTGTAAAAAGGACAACAGCGAAATAAAATTATATTAGACGAGTCTTCGGTCCTTTTAACGAAAGTCTGGTAAATGCTGGCAGTATAGAGTTTAACTAGGACATCGAGGAAGGAGGACAGCTTTGGGTCACCAAATAAAAGAGTACCGATATAATTGGAGTACTACTGGATTGGAACCGTGGATTGAAAGGACAACCGGCTGGGGTACAGCGGTCTTGGGTTCGATTCCCGTCGTGGGCTCTCGTTTATTCGATCCTAGGGTACTGGTAACAATTTGCCCCTCGGGCAATGCCTTAGCAAGACGAGTGGTAAAGAATCTTTTTTAGTGATATTAATTACAGTGAGGATAATTTTTCTACAAAAAAAACCCAATTATAATAATAAATTAACGTGCGGCTCGTAGAAACCAAGGCCGTATTACAAAAAGCTGAAGGTTCGGCGATCCTGGGTTCCCGGTGAGGTTTATCGTTTATTCGATACCGTAATACTATTGAAAATGATTACCTAAGCAATATGAGGGGTACAGAATAGAAAATGAAAAAAAAAAAATTAAATGAGAAAATCACAATTTTCTCTTTAAAAAGAAAATTTTTATTAACAATTTGATTGACCGTTGAGACACACTGACGACGATTCGTCGTCCGTATCCGTTCTATTGGCTACTGGCGATATTGCCTTGCTCGATTGACTGATCCGTTACTTGTGTTGATTATAGTTTAATCTAGGCGTATTGTTTTTGTGAGCTAATACGTTCTCTATTGAAATTAATGAGAACTTGCACAACCTGTACGCTACTTTGGTGGTGTGAGGGCTCACAAAATTCGTGTCTGGCGTACCAATTGACAATTGGTCTCATCAAACTGTAATTACTATGCCTTTCACTGAAATAAAAATAAATAACATAAAAGCATCACAATAAGTTTTTTGATTAATAAAATGGCATGTTTGGCAGTTACTGGTTACATCAAATAATAATGTATCGCTAATAAAATTGGTGGTGCATACTGAAATTCTAAAACTTCTGGTTCAGAATGATGTGTGCATAAGAGAACATGGGTATTAACCATTGCTTTTATGAGTATAATAACGATAACGTAAAAACAATTTGACTACAAATAAACTAATAACCATAAATTTCTTTACCATAACCGTTAATCGTCAAATAAATTAACATTTGTTTGTAATGAACTAATAACCATAAATTTCTTTGCCATAACCGTTAATCGTCAAATAAATTAACATTAGTTTGCAATTACAAGTTGCTCGAGCAATCTTTATTGCAAGAATTCTTGCGAGGGATTCATATTTTTCCAGGCAATTTAACGCGTCGATGAAGCGGGAGCAAAATGGTTCACGAAATGTGCCCCATCGCACAATTTCAGGAACAGTACCGAAATTAACGTCGAGTCGAGATAAAAGTGGGAATTAGAAAATGAGAGTATAAAACGTGTGACAGAGTCTGTCTCCGTTTCCTTCCTTCCGTTCCTCCTCAGTTCCTCCTCCTTTCCTCTTCCTCCCTCCCCAAGGAAAAGGATGTTAAATCACTGGAATGTTTTGGATTAGCCCCGTGACGCTCAATTCACGGCACAACCAATCAGGGATTATCATATCACGAGAGCGAACCTCGTAAAGAAGAAGATAACAAGTATCGTACACACGAGCTTGATGCTCGAGCTCCGGCTGAAATCTCTCCGAGCTCGGGCTAAGCGACAGCGCCGAGGGCGGCCTCCAGCGACAGCCGCGAGCAACTTGCAAGCTGATAGGGGTCTGACAAAAGTAATACTTCAAATTTGGGTTCGTCGCAATATTTAAAAAAATAAACGCAATGAATGATTACTAATAATAACAATTTAAACGAACAGAGGCAAATCTTGATCTGGGATTTCAAATTAAGTATCTCCCTGCGATAAGAGTCGAAACGGTGATATTATTTATTACAATTTGTTTAATTTTAAAATTAAATATTCTTTTTTTTTTAATTTCTAAATTCATAAACAAATAATTTACGTACACACGCATATGCAATAACTGAAAACAATCAATTTTTACATTGTTCCCACAGCTCAGTATAGCGGTACCGGGTTCGATTCCCGGCGTAGGATCTAGACAATTATTGCTCCCAAGGCTCTAGTGAAATTTGCCCATTTAATGTTGAAGCAACAAGAGAAAAGAATATATATTATCTTTTAATCTATTTAAGGACTTGTGGAATAAAACAACTGAATATCTTAACTATTCGATATACATTTCACGATCGATCTACAATTAAAAAATCAATTTGCAATTCTAAAAGGCTCGTGTAACGTGAGAAAATTTTGGGTTTCAGTCTCATCACCTCGATTCCATGAACCTTTTGTCAGACCCCTCAGAGACGCCATCGCCACCTGGAGGGAAGCTGCGTAAAGTTAAAATCGATTTGTAAAGAGCGCAATGGAGGAGGAGGAGGAAGAGAGAGAAAGGGAGGCGGACGAGAGACTTGACGTTGCTAGGCAACCACGACCGTCCCGATTTCGAACACTCCAATCGATGGCGAAGAGAAGCTCGTCACGGGGCAAAGACCTTCGTACAGCGGGTAAAAGTGGCCAAAAATCGGACTCACTCGCGCACCCTCTAGCGGCGAACGACTAAACTAGATCTTTGAGGTGCCGTATCTTATTTTTCTACATTTTTCCATTAAAAAATCAACATAATCTCGTTCAAATTGCAAAATCGAAGTTCATATGTGTAAATATTATTTTTTATTAAACTAGAACCCTAACAAAAAATATTAAAATCTATTTTCATTTTTTATTTAAATCTCCGACTTATACTCTGTATGTTTATTTATCTTTTTAATAAATATTGATACATTCTAAAAAGATACTTAAATGAGAAACAAAATTACAATTGTTCTAAAAAATAAATGCAAATAAGTGCGCGCCATAAGTACCAAAAGTTGCAATTTGCTGATTAAATGTGTGGGTTCCAGTATCATCCTGTGATTTATTGCATGAACGACCGGCTTAAGACATGGTGCACCTGAAAGTGCATGTAGCGTGACGATGTACCAGCGTACACATCGAAGCAATCATGGAGTAGTCCTTTTACATGACGCGCCTCAACGCTTCAGCCTCCCTCATGCCATCTAGTGACGTCTACAGAAAAATAAACTAACGTTTCCGTTTTGGATTACTAGATGGCGCCAGCTGTAACAGCCGAGCCAAGCGGCTCAGGCACTGCGGACTCAGGTGGGCACGCGCCCTGGGGCCAGGTTAGGATATAGAATGACTGCATCCGCACAGCATCATCACTGGCGAGAGAGATGGAGACAGACACATATGTCGGGGAGCGACAGAGGGAAAAGGGGCCTCGCGGGAAATAGGCATCTCCGCCCGACTGTCGCTGCAGGGGTTTTTATAAGGCCCAGGGCCGTCGTATAAACTGGAATGCAATAAACAAGATCAACTTACCTCCAACAAGATTTGCACCACTTCCACGCGGCCGTGCAGCGCCGCCTGGTGGAGACAGGTGCCGCAGGACGAGTTCAAATTGACGTCGGCTCCGTGCCTTAGCAGTAATCTGCGCGGGAAGAAAAAGAGAAATAAAAATACACGAATGAGAAAACATTTCGTATCGAGCGAAGAACGAGCTCGTAATGCCGTGTGAGAAAAACGTGAGACTGAGACTCCTGGGGCAACGACTAAAATTTACGCCTACCTTTGACTTCGAAGTCTCGTTGGTACGACCGAACAATTACACAAAGGAAGCAATTCCCGGAAAAGACTCAATAATAAATCATGCTGAAAAGTTCTTGTTAAGCGCAGCAAATCGACAATGACGCAAAGCAGGAATTCAAAGCAAGAATTTCACTTACAATTTTTTTTATTAATTTTTAAGGCCTTAGTTGATGATAGTTGATGATTCTCGACCAAAGAGAAAGGGAAACGGCAACTTCTTGTTATTATCGATGTAATAATAACAAAAATCTTGTGCATACATTACAAAGGTGGTGTGTAATTGTATCAACGTTGTTTGCGATTTAACAAAAAATTAAAAAACAGTATAAATTAACAAACAGTATTTCCATCGTCCTCGGGACCCGCAGGAAAAGTGATCTTTTCAAGACGACAAGAAGAAACCGCTTAAACTCGCAGGAAAAGTCATATTGTTTGTTAATTTTTTGTTAAATCGCAAACAACGCTGATACAATTACACACCACCTTTATGCACAAGATTTTTGTTATTATTAAATCATCGAAAATAACAAAAAGTTTCCGTATCCCTTTCTCTTTGGTCGAGAATCATCAACTAAGGCTATTGCAATCCAACGGCTCCTAATTACAATCAAATTTAAAATGAATTTTTAAGGCACCATTTTTTTCAGACTTTTTTCAGCACTTTCGGATATTGTTACAAAATAGAGAATTAGTTTATGTATATTTCGTTTAAATTTGGGGTCGATCCGTTCAGGTATACCATTTTTTCAAGTACTTCACATACAAGTTTTAAAAATCGATTTTTAAGGCATACTTTGTATACACCTATTTGCCGCACTTTCAGACACTGTTATTAAATAAACAATTATTTGATTTCCTTTTGCTATATTGATGAGTGAAATATCTACTGAAACCAACTGTGGTCTGAACCCTGAGCAACGGCTCCGCTGCTCGATCTAGGCCAGAATTTGCCACTGAGCACGACGAGAAATAAAAATGAATGTGAGAGAAGGCCGCAATGGAAGAAACGCCCCCTCTCCCTCTCCCCAACCCCTTACCTCTCTATCGTTTACCTGGCATCGTTCTCGTTAAATTCAGTGAACAAATGCAACCAAAACACACCTTTTACTGAAGACATCGGAGAGGGGGGGTTGGGTCTACCACTACCCTATTATTAACAGCCATTTAATTTAACTTATTACCGCTATTTACATACATTAGCGCGTTAACAGAAGGGGGAACGGGGCTATTATATTTCACAGTGAAAAAAAAAGTGAGAATATAATGCGTTTATTGTTATTACACCTTTTTTCCCGCATATCTCGCTCCATGACATCATGTAAATGGCACTTCACGCAATTTTTAATTGGTGCTGCTACCACACGTTATAGTGATCATTTTCACGTGCACTAATTTATTACCTTTTAATACCGCAATCGCATAACGTTTAAAATAGCAACATTTGCGGGGTTGACCTATAAGCATTTTAATTTTTTGTCTCTTCATGCTATTTCTTTTCTACTTCAATGCTCGGTCCAAATTTTCTAAATTCTGTGAAATAACTGCGAGTAAAATCGTATTTCTAAAGATCTAAATCAGGACTATAAATTATAGTGTATCTTGGTTTTGAATAACAATCCTGTTCCAATTTTTCGCATGGATAATAAAAGATAAACAGTTCTACAGAGTTTCAACTCATTTGCTACTTTAACGGCTCCTAAGGAACTTTTTATTTAAAAAAGTTCTACAGAGAATAAACAATTAGTCTATCTAAAACTAATCAAGTACATTTAAATATTTTCTGCACATTTTTTACCAACAACAAAGCTGCTATTCACAACTCTAGCTGACTGAAATTGACATTGATATCGCATTGATAGTTACGTTTTTGCCGATGGTGTCAACTATATTACAAAGTCCTTTATTCATCGTCACAACCCTGGCAGGCCCGTGTGAGTGACCAAATGGCATTTACATGTACGATCGCACGCACTGTGTTCGAATACAACGATGGCCTGCAACCAGTTACAGCCAGAAACAAATTGGAAATATTTCAAAGGAATAAAAAAAAAAAGAAATCTCCCAATCAACACCGTGACTAGTTGCGACAATGACAGCTCTCAGGTGGCCCAAATGTTAACACCAGTTCTTATCGAAACTTGTTTGGCTGTCGTGGCTTGTCCGACTTTCGGGCTCACATAACTATCGCCTCGTTCACTCAAATGGACTTGTCTACAGATTTCGGCGGTCTTGCACACTGCGTTTGCGATCCGTCCGCGCCCGCAACATTGTGTACAGATGAGCGCGCGCGGGTGCGATTGTGCGTGTGCGGAAAACGCGCGCGACTGATGTGGGGCAGCGAAACGCCGGCGGCGCCAGCGCCCCCTGTCCAGGGCGTGAGGCGACTGGCGCGCGAGCGCAACGCCCCCTACGGTCGCCCGGTGCCTGTGACCAAATAAGGCGAAGATCAGGCGTCTCGTGGCGCGCGTGAAATTTCTCTCCGATTTTTCTCCGTGGCGCGCGCGTGCACGCGTGTTTGCGGTGCGGTTAACCCGCCCTTGCTCCGCCAGGGGCGGTGCGGCTTCACAGCGTGGCCGAATTAAAATAATATGCGGGTGTTGTGCATATGCCAGCGAGCATGTGTATGGGGGCGCCCTGCCGAATGCGTTATTTAGATGACTCGGAGCAAAATGGAGAAAGTGGGGAGGAAACTTACGCCATCGAGCCCCTGGCCGCATGCATGCATCCTCGTGATACCGGAAAATTTTCGAGTGCTTTTTAATGAATAATTTGTTTCATGTCTTTCAGGAAATAACGCAAGTTATACTAAGTTGTATATGATTTCGGAGAAAAGTCGTTAAGTTGAAAGAAAAAATCAGAAATGTTATTATGTTTGGCTACTGTTTCCAGATTTGGAGAGAACCAATCAAAAGGATGATATTATGAGAGAGGTGCCGGTGGCACAGTGCGCCTTCTCTACCCGTAATCATCGGTTCAAATCCCGACCGAGACTTCCGGAATTTTTCGGGCGAAATAAATTCGTGCACACGCCTTCTTTCGGATTCGGACGTAACGCCTAGGTCGAACCATATGTAAATATAGATAAATATGCAATATAACAGTAGCAGCTACTATCGAAAAACAATTTCATTTTTTATAATTAAATTTGTGTGTTCTACGGGCGTTCGTAGCGATAAATAAAATACGTCTTTTGCACTTTTGACTTCGGGAGGTCTTAAGAGTTTCACAGCTAGATTTTCTCCCAAATCGAAATTTCCCGCGGAGCGGGGGCGGAAACAAAAGCCCGATTAATTTCTGGTGGCCCGGGGAACTGCCAAAACATTTATGTCTTTTTCGAAACCAACTCTTGCTTTCACCCCTACCTACTCCCCCCCCCACCTCCCACCTCTCCCTCGTTCGCTGTTGGGCCGCTTAATTATTGCTCCGGCTGTCAAAAAAACAACACACGTCTGAAACAAATAAATAAAATAACGGAATTCGCTCATTCGGAAATACCCTCGAAACTGCCAACCAGCCGGTCAGAGCCGTTAAAAAGAGAATCGAAAGTAGTAGCGGTTAAAGACAGTCACGCACCCCCCTCACCCCCTCCTACTATTCCGTGACGTCACTTTTCCGTATAGCGACTCCCGGCTTTATTGCACCCCTCACTATACACGAGATACTGCAACATCATTAATAAGACGTACCGATTCACGTTTTAACGGCATTTTAAGCTCTCCTAAAGTCCTTTAACGCCATTCCCATTTAGCAGAAGCTACTGAACCTATTTTTCCACTGAGCTCTCTCGAAAGTGTATTGTTGGAACACCATTATCTGGGGATTTATGGGCCAGTTCGGAATATTTGAAGCGTCTGAATTGGTTTCGGATTCTGGTAAGACTCGGTGGCTGTTGAAAATAGCGTGGCCATTCGCATTTCGCAATGACAATAAAAGTTTTTTCTATTAATCTATTCCTGAATTATCGAGTAAATCGTGAATTCTAAATTTCGTTTTCCATTTCATGGTCTTTTATAAAGGCCACGATTTAACTCTAGATGGCGCTAAAGCTGCTAAAGATCCACGTATTTCACGCAATAAAAAATTTAAATCATGAAAAAGGTGGAAAGAGATATTTTAGATGAAGCTGTATCGCTGAATTGTCAGAATGCTTTCCTGTAGAACAGTAATTTACTCGCAACCACAACGCCGAACAATAAGACTGCAAACGATGGCTGGAACGATTTTTTTTTTAAATTCGTAGTTGACATCGAGTATATTAAAAAATGTTGGCAAGATTTACTGGACTGTCGACTGACTTCATCGTACAACCAATTGCATACATGCTGTGGTTCTAGTAACTCTTGTCAACATTTTTAACGCGAAAATCTACGACGTAAAGTAACGAATTAAACCTATCAGTACCAGGCATCTTGATTTTAACGCTTTGTGATCACGAGAAAATTGCCTTTTCTTCTAAAAACTTTACCACATATTTCTCGAGTCGATTATTACAGTGAACCAGCAAACAGTTCCGGAGGAGCCTATGGAGGAATCAAAAGACCAGTTTATGGAGGAGATGATCTATTTTTAATATCACCCCAGGCCTGGTAATTTTGTCTAGCCTAGGTAGCTTAGGTAGGGGTTTTTTAACATGTACCCGATAACATACAGGCACGGGTCCTTGGATTTACTACCATTTCGGAAAAAAACGTGTGTACGAATTTTTTTACCCGGAAGTATCGTTCAGGAATTTAACCCGCGATCACGGTCACAGCAGTATGCGAAACACGCAAACCACTATGCCACACGGTACCTCTCTTTAGAATCTCAGAGTACAAGGGCAACTAAGGAGAATCTACAGGAATGCGTCAAAGTGAAACGATGCAATATTTCAAGCGATAACCTGCATTGCGAGTCCGTAAACAAAAGATAAACCGAACGCCAACAAAAAGATAAAACGCGCGCCGAGTTTCCTTCCGAGAACAAGCGACGATGCTGCTTTCCTGCGATAACTCAACTCGTTCGTTTTGCCACGGGTGTTCGTGTGTTCCGACTTGGAAGAGAGTTCTTACCTGACTGTGTCTGCGTGGCCGTTCATGGCGGCCAAGTGCAGTCCGGAAGGGCGCCCGTCGTCCACTTCCGATTCCTCCGCGCGATCGACGCGCTCCCGGCGGCTGAGCAGCGTCGCTGCCACCTGGTGGCGGCCGAACTCGCAGGCCAATTCGAGCGGCGTGCGCCGGCGACAGTTCTGGTGGTCAGGGTCGGCTTGGCGTTGCAGCAGTCGCTCCACCTGGATAAAAAAATTTGAACGAGATTTGTGTTTTTTGTGGATTGGATATCGAATCATGCAAAAGCGAAATAATTTTCTAAATTTAAAAAATATTGGTATAATATTTATGTATGGTTTTCCGTTTTTTAAATTTCTGAAAACAGTATATGTCGATGGTCAGTTGTTAATTTAATTGATTTTTTAATTCATTGTATCCCTTTATTTCGAATTAATTTATTTCATTTAAAATTTTATAATATTTAAGAAATATGATTTTTTTTTCAATCTGCATTAAAAATTACAAAAATAAATATGTGTAGAAAGAGATTTTAAGATTAAATATCAATATACTTGTATCTAAGAATACTAATTTCTTTAATTGGTTTTGAAAATTGCCAAAAACAATGTTGAGATTATGATTTTAATTTTAAACATCATATTATTTAATTAAGGAAAATGAACTTTTTTAATCGGGATTTAAACTTGAAAAAAAAAAAAAATAAAAGTATATGGAGATTGAGATACTCAGGCGTTATTTGTGGCCAACAATAAAAAATGGATATTTTTCTTAGCAAGGGATAAAGCGAAACATTCCTGTCTACCTTAGCGCACTCCCCACTCCACTAGACGCGCATAAAATTCCAAACATCCATTTTACACTTGTTCGTGCCAACTGAAAATGCGCGAGTGAAGCCACAGAAGAGTGAAAAATCGGGTCGTCGACGCGAGAAAAAGAAAAACGAGAAACCAGACTCACCACTCGCAAGTGGCCGTGCTGGCAGGCCAGGTGCAACGGCGTCTCCCCCTGGTGGTCGGGCTCGTCGACGCTCGATCCGCGTTGCAGTAGCACGTCTGTCATTTCCGCGTGACCCCGCCAGGCGGCGTAGTGTAGCGCACGTAGACCTAGAGGATGAACGCAATACCAGAAATGAAATCACAAAAAAAATCACCGCAAAGTCAACACAACCATTCGAGCAAATTGAATAAACAGAACGTGTGCCTCCGGGATACCATTTTTTTTTTTTTTCAAGACCAGATTCTATTATTTTATTTACCAAGAACGCCTTCTCGATTCAACAAGTTTTTAGGCAGAACAAAAACCGCAAACTGCAAAAATGATCTAATCTCCGAAATATAAAATGGCGTGCAACGTGGGCCAGTGCGTGACACCAGACGACATTGTTTTCGCTAATTTGGCCGCAATTATCTTTACATTTGTATGGGCCAAATGGTCTGCATAAATGAAATGTATGCTACCAACGAAATAAATAATTTAGAACAACTAATTTTCGTCGTATATCACTCATATTTTATATTTTAATTTTGAACCCTCTCTTCGGAAAGGGCAGCTCACCAATTCGTTGGCGACAGTCGCACACAGACTGGCGCATCATGTACGCAAATGCGCACGAAACTTCCGGAAATTTGGGGTTATCGCGATAGACATCGTTAAGCTCCATCGTGACGACTGGAAGCGACCGTTATTTTTTTTTTGTGGCCGGGTCTCGGTCGAGGCAACAATTGCCACTCTGACGGCATATAAAGAGCTTAATGGCCAGCACCTTTTTGGAAGCACACCTTCATTTATTATTTACGCACCCTGATGGTCCTTGACGTCGGCGAAGGCGCCGTTGTCCAGCAACAGCGCCACCACTTGGACGCTGCCCGCCAGCGCCGCTTGGTGCAGTGCGGTCAAACTGGAAATTAAAATAACAGAAAAACGTCAGACTCAAATTATTCGTACTTGGGGGCATAGTAGCATAAGGGAACCAAGTATTATTTTTTTGTACCTGTAGCCCCCACCCACCCAGAGGTGAACCTGATTATTTGGCCTATAGGTTTGCGACCTAAGTAGGGATCTTCAACGTGCACTTGACGACGTGCAGGCGCGGGTCCCACGGCTTTATTTTGGAGATCTCGGTCCGGAATTGAACCCCGTGTTTCGGGCGTAGTAATCGAACATGCTAATCACTACACCACCAGCACCTCCTCAGGTACCTAGCTCGCTCAAACGTTTCAGCAATTTTTTTATTTTTTTTTTAAAACTACGATCGCATCGCATGCGATCGCATCGCATGAAAATGCACAATAATTATTTTATAAGCGCAACATATAAATTTAAAAAAAAAACTGTGCAAATTTCCAGGGTAAATTTCCCAAATAAAACAATAAACAAATAAATAAGTCAAAATAAAGTAATAAAAGAAAATAAAACAAATAAGTCAAATTCAACGCAAGGAGCGCTGTGGGCGATTAATGGGAGATAGCTAAAAAACGAGTTGGCGGTAGTATTATCGATATCTCTCCGATCGTCATCGATCAGCTGTGACTGCGACGAAGCATCCGATTCTCGAACACGATATACGAGAGTTACGGAGAGTTACAATATCAGTCCTACACCTCACACCGTATCGCTACGGCGATCTCGCAGTCAATGACAAAAAAGCTCGAGAATAACGACGCTCAACTATTCCGCCAGACACTCCTTTAAAAAATTTACACGAATCTCCGGCACTTACTCAGGATTTCACGCATTCCGTTTTCAGAGAGACAAGTACCCGAAGCGAACGAAACGCGCCATAGGAACTCGGAGATAACCCGTGCATGCAAAGTCAAAAGGAAAAAAAAAAAACGAGGTAAAATTGGGGCGGGCGATGAAAAAATCTGGACTTACAAATTGAAAGAAATAAATCTGCGCGTGGGTAGAGAGTGAGAACGAAAAAGAAAAAACCTCCTCGTATTCGCGGATGGCGGAAAACTTGCTCCGAATAAAATATGAACGTTAGTTATTCTTTTTGGTTGGTGGTGGTGTGTGGTAGGTAGAGTAGGGGTAGAGAAAAAAGGGGCGAAAAAATCATGCGGTAACCCCTGGGGAGACATTTCGGCAACAGCAACAACTTATTCGCGCGATTCTTTTTTTGACAGGCAAAATTATTAGGACCAGTCTTCATATCTACGTATGAAATAGAGATAAAGTGCTGGAGATGGAGCGATGTGAGCGGAAAATGCATTTGCGCCGATACCAAATTTCTGCAGAAAAAAAAGCTGCATTTTCCTTTGCATATGAAAAAATGTACACGTATTAGATGGAGCGCTATAGTTTTGGCTGATTTTTTCTATATGAAAAAATGTACTCGTAATAGAGCGCTATATTTTTGGCTCATTTTGTTCAGCGTCATTGGTTTAGTTCGGAAGCGAAGGATTGTTTACGCTCTTTTCAGTTGCAGCTATCAAGTTTCATAAATTCAGGAATCGGAAATTTGTTTCTTTAAATTGACGGTGTGTAGAACACGCGAATACAAATGTGAGATTGTTTCTTTCGGAATATATTGGATTGACGCGATCCGGTCTGAACGTTTTCGGTTCTGAACGTTTCCGGACAGTAAGTGTGTCGGAAACACGTTTTAAAAAAAAATATATTGATAAAAAAAAATTGGCTAACTTTTTTTTAAATTAATTTAATAATCAGGAAAAATCGACATTTGCATTGAAATTTCATAAAATAACGAAAAACAATTTAGCGTCGCTTGCCTCACAAACGCTTAAGCAAGTCTGTCTGGGCAAAATGTACGAACCGATGGCTCAGTGGGTATGGGGACATGCTACGAAGCCAACGGTCCCGGGTTCGATTCCCGGCGCA
>JAUJYS010001659.1:0-16732 GCA_033995665.1 Melogona broelemanni | reverse complement strand
GGAACGGGAACTGGTTCCTTTTTTCATCGGAGGAACGGGAACTGGTTCCTTTTCAAAAGGAACGAACCCAACACTGATTTCGTGTACAGTATGGCACAATTTTTGTACTTCTAGTATAATCTCGTTAGTAAGAATTTTTCGTGTACAGTATCAGTGATCAGTTTAAAAGTAGTAAAAAAGTAAGTTTATAAGTAAAAAAAAATATTAAAAAATAATGTTTAAAAAAAAGTAGATTTCAAATTTATGGGCGGTCAGTCGTCACATTGTTTTTGTACTCTGAACTCTGAACTTTTATATTTTTTATTTGAGCGTTAATTCAATGGTTTTGCAAACTGATCGCATTTACTGGTAAAGTTCACTGAAAGGTTCACTGGCGATGTTGCAACGAATTGCCGGCGAACACGTCTGGCATGTTTTCGTTGCAGTATCCTGGTCGTCAGCAAGTTTTTGTACTATTATTTTTTGGCTCACCTACAACCGATCATTCGGAAAATTTATTTTTCAAAAGTTAGCGACAAATCTGTTTTATTACCAGCGTTTGCAATTCGTAGCCACCTATCATGCATCGACAAAAATGTGCTGTCGTTATTTTGTGAGTTCAATCCATTAAAAAAAACCAAACATTTTTTAATCTCTCTGCGGCGCCAGCTTTATTCATATTATCTTTTAATATATGCCTTTTTTCCCCTGCACTCTTTCAACCTGCTCGCTAAAGTTCATTGGCCCGTAAAATTGCACACCGGTACATGTAATCCCGAAGCCGATCAACAATTGTTCCGTCAGTGAGAGTTGATCGTTCCGACTGCGTATACCAACCGTGTCATTGTGCAAGAATATATCCCGAGGTTTCCGTCGGCTCTCATTTTTATTGGCCCTTTACGAAGCTGACGCGGGTTTTAGCGCCGGTCGTCGCCGTCTAAAAAGACGTTTTTGCCCGTACACCGAATCACGGTTGCCGTACGCTTTCTTTTTCGGGTGGCAGGTGGTTTCTATCCGCGAAACGTAGGGCGAAATTGTATATATCACGGGAGGCAGTTATGGAGTCGCTGAATCGTTTCGTCACGGAGCGACGTCGAAGTATCCGCTACAGACACAGTCTAGATGGGACTGTCAAGGTCTGAGGAAAGCTTTTTCTTTTATGCAATTTGTTGTTGGCGATGATTGTACGAGACCGTATCTCCTGGTGGCTGGTTTTAAGTCATTGTTTCGTGAAATTCTGCGAAGTTTGGGATAAATTACGTAAATATCCGGACAACTTATTCATGGTGTTGATCCATCTTTGAATTTCGGCGCAATTTCGCACGTTAATATAATCAGCCTTAGTGTTATTTTGAAGCATTGATTTCCCTTCGGTTTTGATTGCCCAGAGTTTATGAAAGGGGTCCTAGAAAGTTCATGAAATCCCCTCGATTGAGTTGGTACATGTACACATGAAGATGCTCTTCAAATTTTATGTTAAAAATTTCTGGAAACGTGACGAAATATTCGAACACATTTTATTAGCGCCAGTAGCCTTTTAACAGTTTTATGCAAAGCCCTAGAGTTATATTTTTTAGCAAAGCCCTGGAATTATATTTTTTAGCAAAGCCCAGCGAATCCTTAAACATTCAAAATTCCAAAAATTGCCCAAGAAAATTACAAGAAAATCCTAAAATTGTCGACTCTTTTAAAAGCCTGTGATAGCATAAAAAATTGGTGGGTACCGTGTAGCCTGTTATTGAATTCTCGTGACTGCTCCCAGCAATGTTCAGCAGCTCAGCTGTGATTTTTCAATTGTTTTTAGTCGACGCCTATCCCTCGCACGCACATTCGTTTTCGCATTCCCCAATTCTGAAGGTTACTCGCCAGTGAATCTTTTTATTAAATAAGAAGAAAAAAAAAACACCGTCGTAGATCGCAGCTGGTCCGGAGTCAAGGCCAATAGAATTTTTGTTCGAAAATCTTGTTGACGCTGGACCAATATATTTGGGCAGTGTGACAAGCACCGTTTTGTTTCCCCCGTCGATCTGTAATGTCAGGCCGTTTGCAAACACATGACGCATTTCTGAACTCCCACAAACCAATTTGTTATCGAAATGCGCGTTACAGTCAGCTGTTGCTTTATTTGCCGTGACGTACGACTGTACGAGGCATCATTAGAGTTTGGATAGATCGGTCCCAACACAGCACGGTATGCCAGTTTTCTCATGAAACAAATTGTATAGACTCGCGTTAAATCAGTATTAATATCATCGATTAGTATAAACTCACCCTTAAAAAAGTGCAGTCCGAAAAGTCACGTGTCTGTATAACAAATCATAATTATTACTGACAGTAAAAACTACAACGTTTTTCATAATTATCATCTGATTAATTATCATTCTTATTCAGTTTTTTTTTTTCTCATCATAATTATCATTCAGTTTGGTTTAAATCTCACAGAGCATCCTTGAATATATCAGTTTATTTGTCGGGCTTATTCAGATTACCAATTGACTCATTTTAATAATAATTACAAGAAGGCGACTAGGCATCTACGACTAGGACAGAAATTAAACTGAGTGACTACAAGCGTGGGCCTAAGCAATCGAATGCTTAGAAAATCCGTCTAGGTCTTGAAATATCCTTGAAATGTTTAAAAAATTCGTCGACGAGATAGGAAATCTTTCAGTTTAGGGGAGAGATGTTTATGGGAAAGATGTCGGCACTGTACGCGTTTCCCACATTTTAATAAATGTAATAAATTTATACTTGATTTTAGATCGTAAAGAGCATTTTTTTTTGTATTCGAATTATTTGACCAGTATTTATACTCTGTGCTGGAAATTCCCAGGATATACGTACGTGTGCTCTCTTTATATTTGGGGCATTAGTTTTCGTTTTGACATTGCAATTTCGTTGCGGGCGTGGATGGAACTCGTGTTTCACTGCGATGCAACTGATTGCCGATTCGCGTGCGCGCCCTGAAGGGCAATCGAAGCACGCTCTAAATTTGCACGAGCGCGCCGCACACTGCACCGCAAGGGGGATTCTGCGTTTTGAGAAATTCTGACGAAGCCAGCGCCCCTCCTCCGTAAGCGTGCCGAGAGTTAAGCCCGTAATCTTCCGTTGATCGACTGTATGAACGGCTATTTGCAAAAATCCCTTAATAACCTTTCGCTTTTCATTGATATTGGACGGATTTCTGCGTTGCTGAGCTTTGTGATGGAATGGCAACGAAACTCAAGTCGTGGTCTTTCAAATTGCGGCTTTTGCCTGGGGGAACCTGTAATGTTGCACAAATACCTTAATTTTTATTTATTTATGGGAGTGTATCTAACGTCCACTTAGAAATAATTGCATCTTTTAGAATTCGAATTTAGAAACAAATACGTGGGCAAATAAAATGACAAATGATTTGGCCGTTCGATGCTTGCGATTTCGGAACAATCTTAATTAATTAAATAATATTAATTGAGATGCTATTATTTTGTTTGAAGAAAATTATTGCTAGTATATTTAGATGGCGCACAAAATAATTTTTATTTGTAGCTCATCTAGTCCAGCATGCTATATTTTTTATTCGACCTTTTCATTGTCGTTCACGTTACCAAGATTTTCTAGTTTCGTATGATCCACCGATTCACTCTTAGAACAGTTGTGTTCCCCCAGGATTTTCTTACCGCGCTGTATTTTACGATATTGGAAAGATGCGACCACTAGAGTTATACAAGCTGCCGAAAGGCAAGATCCTTAGTCAAATTCGCGTGCATGTCCCGATTACCTGTGTCTAATGGCTGTTGTTTTTCTCAGGTGCCTTACGTCATGATAAGCCGCCATCTCAGTCTGCCGGGGAGGTGAGTGCAGCCTTGACTCCCCTCGGGTTTTTCAACGCACATGTTTTTTTGCGCACTTTCCCCAACCAACAAGCAAACAGTCGGCCACTTGGGGCAGTATTCGATTGTTAGCGCACGCAATCGTTCCGTTGACGGAATGTGTATCATGCGAGTGTTTATTTCAACAGGAAGAGTTTTAGTTTGGTGTAATATACTATGAGGCGGACTCTATCATTTACGTGCTTTTGAGACGTTGGATACAGCTGGGCTCATCCTGTCGTACGCTCAATGAGGCATTTGAACACGATTTGACAGTGTTGCCAGATAACACTTAACTAATTATTGTTCGGTCCAGTAACAGGGGTTACTGCAACTTTTTCAGATTTGTGTGTGCATCCAGCGCGTTTCTTTGCTACCACTTGTACAGTGTACACGAGTGATTCCAATTTTTGTTCAATTTGAACTTGTTTTTGCTTTGAACTGCGTTATATCTTTTTCGCGAAATCTGCACATGATCAGTCAGGTTTTTTTCTCCTGCAGATTGCTATTTGAATCGTAAACAGTGTTGTTTTTACTTATTAGCTATGAAAAACTTATCTTAAAGGGAGTGTCCTATAGGACTGGTTAGGATTTCAGTTTTATTTTTGGAACTGTTTCTCTTGTAAGCACATAGTTGTCGTTCAATTATTTAACTGTACTTATTCTTACCGCTGATTATCGAGTTTCAGGCTGCCTCTCATCGCTGTGAGGCTGCAACTTAACCGTTAAAAATATTTATTCAAGATATGATTTATGAAAACTTGGCGTGATCTAATTTGGATTTCAGGAATTGTCAAGAAATGTGAATCTATTCAGTGTGTATCACCATTCGTGGTGGCGCTACGAGTTCAAAGCAGTGGCGCTGCCCAACTAGTTGCAATACCGAGAATCGTAAAAATAACAGCTTTTTAATTCTATATTGGTTGCCTTTTGCAGGAAGAAGAGCGACTCGCTGATACGCGGTCGCCGTCGCAGCCCCGTCCCGCTACGCAAGGGGCAGGTGGCCGAGGTGTCCGTCTCCACCCCCAGCGGCCCGTCGAGCAGCCAGCAGGGCGGCGGCGGGGGCGGATGGACACCCTCCTCTGGCACCCTTCCGCATTCCAGGCCAGCACAGCACTCCGGTTCACAGGAGGACCAGCCACCGCCGGGAACGGGGGTTGCCGAAGATGGAGACATGCTGGTGAGTCTGGACAGGATCCAATCGCTTGCACTTAACCTTAAATAATATCAATTACGATTACATTATGTACCCGCAAGCAAGAGTTATTGCGGTGTCCAAATGATCAATCGAGGACGAAGATATGTTTAATTTTTTTTTTTTTTTTTTGGGTGAACTGACTGACTCTAGTTGTGAGTCTCGTTCCGAGGTAGCTCAGGTAGCTCATGGTCGTTAAAATGGACTGAGATTTGGGGGGGGGGAATGAAATTGTGTAGTGGAAAGTTGCATCAATCACGACTAAAAAAATCAGACTTGCTGCACTACTATTAATTATTAAAAATAAAAATTTGATATTAGTTTTGGAGTGGCCCAAGTGTAATACAACAACTTTTACATAACATTACGTTAATTTTTATTATATTCGATACACCGGCACACTTATATGAAAGACAAGACTTTCGGCAAAATCATTATAGCTCTGCAAATTGGTATTGGACCTCGACAGTCATTAAATATTATTGCTCTAGACACAATTAAGGATGACATTATTTTTAACATGCTTTCTTGAGAGTTTGGATTCATGCCCAATAGTGTCCGAAAGCGTTAACAACCCTTTTCCTATTTGCTTCCCGCAGCCGAGTCTGGATTCGACAGCCAACCTATCGAACGGCAGCAGTATGGAGTACCTGGGCGGTCCCGTGCCGGAAGATTACGCCGACTCCGGCTCCGGCACACCGGATCTGCACCGTACCCGTGCCGCCATCGACCGCTTCCACCAAAAGATCTCTCACACCAAGGAGATGATCAGTCAGGAGCAGAAGGCCAGAGACGGTAAGATTATATTGTTGCTAATTTTTTGCTTTATAATTATTATCTTTTAGATTTTTTTTAACGTAGCATTAGAATTGTCTACACTTAGATTACTGTCTATAATTTTCGCAATTTACATATACGAACCTTGCCTTTGTTGGCCTCAAATAATGGTATTGTTCTGATTCTGCGTAAGATTCGTTCAAAAGTAATATCAAACAATAGTGAACGACGGCCAGTTTCGTTAAAGCAAAACTGGTTCTGCTAGCATTAAATTTATATCGTCCATGGGCCATGGCTTATGTTTTGTTTTTCAAAGTGCCTGTCGTCACTTTTAAGCGATCTGCACCTTCATGTTTATTTTCATTTAAACGAAAATACTAATAAGTTATTCTGTTTCCTTGAATTAACAGACAACGTGAATGAGTACCTGAAGTTGGCCAGCAACGCGGACAAGCAGCAGCTGCAGCGGATCAAGAATGTGTTCGAGAAAAAGAACCAAAAGTCGGCGCAGCTCATTCTCCAGTTGCAAAAGAAACTGGAGAACTACGATAAGCGCATCAAGGAGCTGGAGCTGTACGGCTTCAGCAGCCATCACCGGCAGCCCAAGGAGGTGCTGCGAGACGTCAGCCAAGGCCTCAAGTAAGTGATCCAGCCAACTGCCTCCTCACTCGTTGATTCCTTATCTGGGGAATACTTATCCTTAATATTTATTAAGTCATCTTTAACCGATCTAAAATTATTTTCTTGAATTTCAATGGCTCACAAATACGCAATATTTCATAAAAGAATTGTTTTTATGAAGTGAAATTGGGGTCTGAAGACCTCGAATATCAACAAATGACTCTTATAACGAGGTTTTTGATCAATTTATTATAGATTCTTGCTCAATCGCCACTAACGTTTAAATCTGCTTCTTCCGTGTTTAGACTGTACACATCAGGTCGTTCTGTTTTTCTTGGGCACATTTCAAAATGTGTACTGATAAATGCGAACAGACCTGTTGGCCAGCTTTATCAGTTGCCAATTGCCCAGACGACAGATTGGATTTAATTAACTTTTCCTATATATGCCTGATACGAAAGTGTTAACTTTAGAAACAACCCAAATATGGCACCTGAACTTTGGCTGCCAATTGTAATAAATGTAGTAATGGCTCTACATGAGATTTTGCTCATCCAATTTAGGACGACGTCCCTAGTGCATCCTTGTGTCAGCAACGCGCGTTGTGTTGTCGCTTCGTAGTTATTATGTTTGAAAACACTCATTGAGATCTGTGATAACAGACCTCAGTAGGTGCTTATATATTTGTGCCATGCTTTAATTTTGCCTAAATCAGCTCAAAAAGTTTTGGATCGTGATGGTTTCCGGTATTTAATGTCGATTGAGATGGCAGATTCTAACGTCTGTTTGCATATTGGCTACTAAAAATGATGTCGCCTTTTTATTGGTAATCTCGATGAGTGGTACTTGCTATGAGCTTGTGTCTTGGTTCGACTTCCTCTGGTTTAGTGTTGAAACTGTTTCTGCTGTGTGTGTCTGTGTAGGTCGGTGATGTCCAAGCCGCGAGAATTCGCGCATCTCATCAAGAACAAATTTGGCAGCGCCGACAATATCAACACCATGACTACCACCAGTGAGTATAGAATATGTGATGTCGTTTTTTAACCGTGTTGTGTACGTCTGTTCGTTATTGATGTTAACATGTGTTTCCACCCTCTTAACCCTCTTAGCGAAATTGTCGGATTGTCTATTTGCATGACAAGTAGATCAAACTCATATATAAGCTACCTGTACTTATTACATGCACTTGAAACTTGCTGCTTCTTTGATCATGCATACCTTGGTGTGAAATCAAAACAACAATCGTGCAATTTTCGCATGCGTTTTATATTTACGTGTACGGATGAACTAATCTTGTCAGAAACTCCTCGAGACATTTAAACTTTGCGCATGTTTTTTGTTTATGGAGAGTGAATACACTTTCAATTTTAAGATCTGTGAACAGTCCGCGAAAAATCATGACAGTTTTTCATCCTCATTTAAAAATGCAGGCATTAATTAATAACAATTAAAATTTTCAATTGAACTCCTTACGCTATGTGTATTGAAATGCGACAAGACGTTTATTGTCGTTATTTTTACACGAGAATCTCCATCAAGAGAATCAACCATTTGATAGCGATAGCGCAGATGTACAAATAACTCTTATCTCTGAGTTGCTACGTAACCTTATCGCAAGCAGTAATACATACTAAGAACCACACGAAAATCGGGCGTCACCGACAAACTGTTCGACTTAGAATTCGTAGCGTGGACATTTTTTCCTCCTTAATCCTTGCACGTATGCCTTGTTCGGTGGTGTGTGGCTGTGTTGGGTGTGTCTTGTTGGCCAGTCCACCGTGTGTCTAACAGTCGTCACCGTTGTTACTCTTTTAACGCAGAGTGGTTCGTTGCAGAAGCGGGCGACGAGAGCGGCTCGGCCGAGGAGGGAACCGACAAGAATCACCATCACAATAGCGCAACATTCCCACACAAGTAATCCCATTATCTGCTCTCGCTCTATCCCAGTTAATCAAGCTACGGCGTCGTAGTTAATTGCTTTTCGTTTTGTGCTCTTGGAAATTTTGATTATTTGTTTTACTTATGTCACATTAGTTATCACTTTCTCTAAGAGTCGTTTACAATATGAAGCTATGCGGATACACTTCAATAAGTTATGTAATAATCTGCGACGTACAATTACTTGAAGGAAAAAAAATATTTTTGTACATTAGATACAACGAATACTACTCTAGGTCTCGGCTACAGGAGACAGTTGATATAGAGCTTTTTTATATTTAAAAAAACAAACCACTACTATCATGAGCCTAAACAGTCAAAATGCAAAAATTATATTTTAGTGTCTAGGGCGTTGACATACGATGGGGAAACTTTGGCCAATCTTTCCAATAGCGCCCCCACTATTCAGAGAAATCTAATGAGAATTTTTTTTATCCATTCTCCTCACTTAACTTTCGGACATATTTTGTCCAAATGTGATACATTAATGTTAGTGAATAATAGCAGACGTTAGTTATTCAGACTAGTTTATAACTAATTATAATTTTGCTCATCCAGGAAAAAACCTCTTCTCAAGGGCTTGGTTAAATATTTGGCTACAATGCTTATCGCTATTGTCCTTCTGTTTTGTTAACCATCATGTTCCTTCCGTCCCCCCGACAGTACCAAGTATACGTCGGACGACGAGTGCTCGAGCGTGACATCCGGTTCCGGTCCGACGGCCGGCACCGGCACAATGTCCAGCCCGCGTAACGTGCCACATCCTCTCAACGCCGCCGCTGCTGTTGCCGCCGCCGCCGCCGCCTCGGCCACACCGGGCGTCGCTGGCATGGGCCTGTCGACAGTGGCGCCCAGTGCCATCACCGCGCTTAGCTCGTCGCTGCCCGGCGCCGGCATGACGCTACCAATTGTGCCCCAAGCCTATGTGCCCTTAGACAGCTTCATGCAGGAGGTCCAGGAGAGGCGCGACGATCATCAACGCTTCCAGGAGGACGTGGACACCTTGAAGGTGAGTGTCGTTTATGTTTATTTGGTTGGGTCTTTTTGGGGGTAGACAAAAGATTTCAATACCGGTATGGCTTTATGATGGCTTCTATGATTATGCTCGCAAATAGTGATTTCAGTATTCGCAAATAATTGGTTAAAAATTAAAAGTATTTTCAAAATAAACTTTTTCTTCGTGTTTTTTTTTAATTCAAGTGATTCTAAAATTTATTTAAAAAATTAAATTCTATGACAATATTAGAAAATAAAATTTAAAAAATAAGTTGATTTAAATATTAAAAATACTGTGTATATGTTCAAATTTAATTCGGCAATACTTTGGCATCACAATTTACAATGTTTTTAATTTCAATTTTCAGACTCAAATCAACCAAGAAATTGCATATTATAATCAGTCGTTGTTGGAAGAGAGGTACCGTTACGAGGTAAGTAAGAAGGTCTTGATTGATTCAAAGTTACAGAGAAGTAATAACACGAAGTACAAGTTACACTTGAGCTAGAAAATCCGTTTTAGTGATAACCGACTATTGTGTGAATTTGCCACCTCTTCGTAGATTTTATTTAAGTTTTTTTTTATACATTTGAACATGTTCGTGTTTGAACCGTTTCAGAGGCTGGAAGAGCAAATGAACGATTTGATCGAACTTCATCAAAACGAAATTGAGAACCTCAAGCAGGGTATCTCGGACATGGAAGAGAAACTCCAGTATCAAAGCGAAGAGCGACTACGAGACATCCACGAAATGATGGAAAGCAATCAAACCAGGGTGAGTTTTCTACTTGGTCGAAATTGCATTTGTTTATTTGAATGATTAATTTGGGAACGTTTTTTGACTGACCTTTCGGACGACAACAACGCCACATCGACGTCAGTCCTTTTAATTACAATTTCTGTTTAATTGTCTGTTTCAGATTTCTCGCATCGAGCATCAACTACACGAACAACAGCAGTTAGTTAATTTAGATAGCATCGAAAATTCCAACGCGCGTGCTTTGGTACTGAAGCTGATTAACGTGGTGCTGACTGTGCTCCAGGTGGTTCTTCTGCTGGTGGCTACTGCATCCAATATCCTCATGCCCTTCATCAAAACGAGGTTAGCCGCTTTTTTCAGTTATCGATTTCGTATACATGGAATGGTGCTCGTAAATTACTATTTTTTTAAGACGTTTAGTCGAACACTGGACAATGTGCCCTGAATAGAGCTTATGAAACATTGAGTAGCCCTTGTAGAAAAGTTTTCGATTCAGTTGAGAGAACAAAAAATCAACCATTATTTTCATTTATTAAACCAGTAACGGTTTCTTTTGCATGCTAATCTTCCCTAATGAACCCTAGTCGGTCTAGGGTTAGATTCTCAGCGCAGGCTCTCGTTTATTCAATCCTGGAGTACTGTTGAAAATGTGTCCCTCACATATTGCCATAGCGCCACAAGGGGTTCAGAATCTGCTGTAATCAGGATCAGGAAACAATTTCAGTGATTCTTCATTGATCAACTTCAGTGATCAGGAACAATTTTTAAAAAAATCATCCAGTTCCCGTGACCTCATTTTTAAAATTCCTACAACTTATTCCAGTTTGCTAATATTATTTCAATTTTCTTTTTTCAGAGTTCGAATTCTGACCACGACCGTGTTCGTCATCGCGATACTGATCGCGATTCGCCAGTGGCACGACTACATCGGCTACCTGCGAGACTTTTTCTATCACGTCAAAGGCAAGATATTTACCAACTAACACAGGGTAACTGGCAGGACAACCCCGACCCGCCCACTCGCGGGTGCAAAAACCCGCTGCGCGATCGAGTTTTCTTCGCATCGTATCAGTTGGATGCGAGGCGGTTTCGGCAGCCGACGCTGATCGACACCTACATGGTTGATCCCCACCTGCGCCGTTTTCGTCGACCGGGTAAGAGGGACGCCAATAATGCAACGAGTTACTCCCTCAATCCCCCTTTCCACCTCCAAACGAACATGCTACGAATATTTTCTTCGCCGGATCATTTGTTTATTTGATGAGAGAGAGAGCCAGTCTTTTATTTTTTTATAAGTAATATTTTTTTCAACGCTCGTTTCCAACCAGCTTCGTTTAACTACTGCTACGATTATTAACCATGTTTATTTTCAACTTTTGAGCTATGTTGTTTCCGCGAGTGCTTATCGAAGATTTTTCTGCTGTACATTTTGTTTTTTATTATCATTTTCATCATTCTTACGTTGTTGTTCCTCGCACTTCACCACCACTTCCACCACCACCACCACTCACCATATTCATCACTAGTAAACCCAAGAGTTTCGCATTGAAACAACATGACGAACGGTTACTCTATATTTGTTTATATATTTGTCAAGCTGTAGAGAAGCTGTACATTATCGTTGGTATATGCGCACCGTGAACGGCGCCAGGCTGATTTTTAGCTATTTTTGTTGTAAATAGTCACGTGTGTCGGTTCGAACACGCCGACGACGTCTCGCGCGACGAATGCGTCATCTAGGATAAAAGGCCGTGGCACTGCGTCGAACTCAAATACGGAAGACGAGGCACGAAACTAACTACCGCTTTGATCCATCTGCTTTGTACAAAATTAACTAGTGGAAGAAGTCTCCCACTAAGATGGCGTTATTAGTGCAAATTAAACTTCTGCTTTGGTTTCTTTAACTAAGCAAAACAAAACAGCCTTTATGCAATCCTTCTGCCTTATTCATAAATTAGTCCTACGTTGAAGAAAATCTTTACTCAAAAGGTTTTGGACTTAGTTTTCAGTTATTGATCTAACCGAAGCAAAGCTAATCTATGATTATCGATCTGTAAAGCACAGTGGTAAATACAATATTTATCCATCTTTAAATTTCACTTTTTTATAAATTAAATCTCTTACAGTTAATATAATTCCAGACAACAATGTTCCCCGTATGTACGGTTTGATCTTAGCTGAGATTTACTGATGCCAAAGCAACACTTTCCGTGGGTGTTCGCAGTGCCTTGGTCTTTATTCTAGAGTGGCCGGGGGGAGACCCGGCAGGATTGCTCTAAGTTCAGTAGTGTATCCCACGCCGGTGCAGAACAGTTTTCGTTCAATTCGATCGTTCTGCTCTCGGCTAGCAGACTAGTAAATATGTCGAGCTTGTGGCATCCAGTCGCATTTAAAAGATCTCAAGTGTTGCCGTTAGATGTGTGTGGCTGGTTTGATTGATGGGAAGCAAACCTTCACGCAAGTTCGACTGCACATTTTCCTTTCGTCATATTTACTCATACGGTGGCAGCCAGTTTAGTAGACTCCAATGGAGTCTGCGCAAATTTATTTTTCTTTTAAAATCGGTCAGATGTCGACTAGCGTTGGCAGCTCTGACCACCAAGTGAATGTGCGGATTATATATATTTCACACAATGATGGCAAACCTACGATGGACACTTCCCCATTGGGATGACTTTTATAATTAGGCGAACTGGAACTGGGCTGCTTTAAATCTCTTAGCTTCACGGGTCAAC
This sequence comes from Melogona broelemanni, assembly GCA_033995665.1. Lineage (NCBI taxonomy): Eukaryota > Metazoa > Arthropoda > Diplopoda > Chordeumatida > Chordeumatidae > Melogona > Melogona broelemanni. Next base: position 3,876 of record JAUJYS010001659.1, on the reverse strand, counting down.
TGAGATCAGCCTCTGACGATGATTTTAAGGAGTCGTGTATAAGCCCGCTCATATGACAACTTCCAACTATTCTGCTCATAGATTGTAAGTAGACGTTGATGATTGAGCCAAAAGATCCTCTGGATTTTGACAATGGTGTCAGGAAACATTTATTTTAATTTATAATTTGGCGCTTGCCAAGTAAAATTTACCTGAACACATACCTGTACAATTTTGTCATCGAGTTAGTTTAAAAAAAGCACAAAATTAAAGTTATTGTCGTCTAGTAAATTTTCACGTCTTTGATACGAAATGTCGATACATATAAAAATATGGGTAGTTTGTAAGCAAAGTGAACCAGATCGAGTAAAACACATGCGCACTTTTGTCGAGAATGCTGTAGCTTACACTCTGTAGTACGGTCGAAGCAATCTGAGCAATTCTCCAGTCTACACCCTACTTGAAATTAGCTTTTCTAGGTATTGTGTAGAAACATGTTTCAGCGTGTATTTTTAGTTTTGTGCACTCTTGGCTGTGTAACTAATTGGCCGGTAAAAAAACCCACAAATGTAGAGTAGCGACCAAGTTTTGATTACACCTATTGTCCTCGTTGTCAATTGCGGGTGATTTAAAATGCAATAATTAATCTGAATTTGTTTTGATAAAAACAACAAAAGTAGTAGCACTAGACGATGTCACCGTGTATCAAAAGTCGGCTAGCTAAAGGTTCGTATTTCCCTATTTAAATACAAGCCTTGTTACCATGACAATTGCACTAGTAGATTCATTTTATTTGGCTTTGTCCATTTATATCCGATATATCTTTTACTTTTGGCCCTCTGACAGGCGGCCATATTGGTCGGATCTTACACAATTTTCGGTGTTTAGAAATTTTACGATGGCGTGGACCAGCTATGTAACAGATTCGTAATCACTTCCATGAACGGTTTGATGTCTTCTAATCTCTGATGTCATTTGTTGGGGGACAATCAAACCGAATTTCAAATTATTTTTATTGAATATGTGTCGTTGTGCGTGAAGACGATGCAGGAAATTCATTATTTTGTTTTTTATCAGTCGTAAAGTCGATGCCGCCTCAAAAAAAATTAGGATGAACGTGATTTCAGTTGTTCCTACAACCGCCCATAGGTCGGCATGGGTGACCAAGCCACATCTGACGCAATCGTATATCATTCTTTATACGAGTTTTATTTGCTTATTTATTAAAGTCGCATTGAGTGTATAATTGACCATGTTTCGATCCAACTGGGAAAAAATTCGAGGCATGAAATGTTAATTTAATGAGCGAGGCAATCTTCAATTTTTAATCCTGAGTAAATTTGCTGAACTTATCGTTTTAGTCCATTATTTCTTATATCAATGTAACGTCTGGTGATGTCGACGGCATTGCAAAATTACAAAAATATGTATTTTGAAAGACCTTCGCTATTTTTTATGTATCTCACTTATTTTTTATTTATTATAAACTGAGTCATATACATTGGAAAATTCAAATTTATTTATTAACAAAAAACATAAACAAATCGCACCGTTACATTGTCTCGGTTTGGAAAATACTAGGTGGTGTTCATTTTTTTCTCTTCTTGGGTCCAACTCGAAATTAGAATCTTCTGAATTACCGGATTCAGTTGGTAGCAGTTGTCGATTAACGCTTTGACCGCCTACAAAAAATATGGTGGCGACATTTTATCATTGTAGATCAGTAAGTCAGTCGCATTAAACAACCACATCAATTCTATGTTTACGTCAAACTTATTAAGTTTTTATCCATCTGCTTTGTAATAAACTTTTTGTAAACGTATTTACAGCAAAATTCACAAAATACCATGGCGATCGTCCAGTTAAAGCTGCCAAGAATAAAACTGCAAAGCCTATGCACCCATACTTTACCTGCAGGACAGTGTGTTTCTCTAGCGCTCCGTCGTTCACTAGACAGGTGACTTGTTGGAACGAGGACAGCATTCCGACCACCACATTTCCGTGGCCGACAAGGGAGGGCGGGGTCGATTCCACTCGCGCCGCCCGCTCGCTCTCCTCCGCGTTTGTCGGATCGAGCAGCAGTTTGTCTTCGTAGCAATGCTGCGGACACAAATGGACAACGTAACGGTCAACATTATTCAATCGAAAATTGAAGGCCCCGAGTTTTAATTAATTGTTCTAGATTGATTGATTTTATTGACATAGAAAAAATAAAACGATACATTTTTCCATGTCATCACCCCACATATTGTGGGGGAAATCAGCCGTCCCTTAGCTGTACCAATGTATTAGATGAATGTGTTAAGCTATCTATAATTGCATCAAAAAGTTTAAAAACGTGCCAAAATGTCTCACCAGACTGCAACCTATCAGCAGATCGTACATCGGAATACCAGCATTGGCAAGGGCGGCGCCGGCGGCAGTTATCGCACAAGAAAAAGCTGAATTATGGAGACAAATTTATATTATATTAGGCAGTTATCGCACAAGAAAAAGCTGAATTATGGAGACAAATTTATATTATATTAGGTCCGGGAAAAGAGGAAGCTCTAAAACTAATAAGGAAAAATGTGAAAAGCTCACCGCTTCCGTCATCGTCCAGAACGGTGACAAAGACATCGACCTGTGCTTTGGAGAATTTAAACTGAAAAAGAAAATTGGTCCGTCAAACATCAATTCTACTGGTAAAAAGCGTTCAGGATGTCATAATTTAATTGGCGTATTTCAAGATGAGATACGCTGTGCATTAATTAGTACCAGACAAACTGCCGGTTCTATGGCTTCTTTCAGTATCCGTGATAACTCGAGTTCTTCGCCGTCTGGCTGGTACTGTCGTCGCTGCCGACAGGAGAACGGAGCGTACTTAAACTCGCAATAGATCTGGCCTTCGATTCTAAAGTCTAATCGCTTGGCGATTTCGCGAGGACCGTAGCTGAAAATAGATCAAAACTACAATTAAAACTATTACCGTGATCATACACAGGAATTTGAGCAAGGGACTCTCGCCTAAATTTTTATCAAAACCAAAGGTTCATCTGTATAATTGTGGAAGGGTCGTTTTTTACCACGCAAGTTTTGAGCCTCCAAAAATGGAAACTTGTTTAAAAAATGTCGGTCAGCTTACATAACCACATTCCATATGTTACACCACAATCAGCGTTACTTACACAGCACATATCACTTTGGTCTTTCCAGATTCAATGTAGCTTGAGCCCTTCGCTTGGCTGATGACTCCAACTTTGAGACCTACATTGACAGAACATACGTTAGCCTTTCAGTTTCGAACATCCCGTTTAAAAGTTGAACCCATGGTTCTTTATTAATAACTCAGTGGCTTGGTCAAATGTTACTCAAATATTTCCCAATCGCTGTCAAGCTTTGGATTCATGTCCATAACCAGTTGCGACTTGCGACGACGAGGGGGAGTGCAATGAAATAACTACCGAACACTTACATAGTGGCCGATTATCTTCTGGCTGGCGCCCGTCCAACCGTTTCCCCTTACGCAGGATCTCCGGAGGCTTGCTGGTCGAGTCGACCAGATATTTGGAAAGACTCTGACTTGTCTCTGGGCCAGAAATTCTCATACGATCGATCGGAGGCATTTTTTAAATCGAAAAAATTTTCCAAATTTCCAAACACGCGGACTCGAACTCAAGAGTGTGACGTCAGCCTCGTATTTTCGTCCGACGCTGAGCGTCAGTGACGTCATTGGCGCTCTCTGAGAGAACCCAACAGAGCAGATGCTCGCTAGAAGCATCTCACCAGTGTTGCCCGTCCTAGTACGCCACCTGGCGGCAACTATTTCAACTATAGTATGCCATATATGGAGCTGCACGTGTCATTGTTTTGTATACGATTAGAACGAGCATGCGTTCCCAGCTCTTTCGGTTTGGC
>JAUJYS010001658.1:0-16736 GCA_033995665.1 Melogona broelemanni | reverse complement strand
CTAACTCACGTTTTAAAAAAATCGAAATTTTTGGAAAAAATCATGAGCTATACTATGGAATTTTTAACAAAATTCATAAATTTTTCGAGGGTATGAAAAGTGTAGTTTTTATTGTTTTTTCTGATTAATTAGAAGGTGCTGAGTACATATTTATTGTCTAAATGTTGATATCTATACGATTTGATCCTTAACTCACGTTTTAAAAAAATCGGAATTTTTGGAAAAAATCATGAGCTATACTATGGAATTTTTAGCAAAATTCATAAAATTTTCGAGGGTATGAAAAGTGTGGTTTTTATTGTTTTTTTTCTGATTAATAAGAAGGTGCTGAGTACATATTTATTGTCTAAATGGTAATATCTATTCGAATTGATCCCTAACTCACGTTTTAAAATATCGAAATTTTTGGAAAAAATCATGAGCATATGGAATTTTTATGCTATGGATTTTTTAACAAAATTCATAAATTTTTCGAGGGTTTGAAAAGTGTAGTTTTTACTTGATGTTTGTACATTATTTTTCTATCTCCAATAATTACACACAAAGTCTACACATCTAAATAACACCACTGTAATGTGATAATAAATTATTGTCTATATTAAAAACATCGAATATTACACAAGAAGCTGCCGTTCCCATTTCTCTCCGGTTGAGAAAGAAATTAATACTCAGAGTATTTTAGGCTATAATACTACCGTCTCACCTTCTCGACGCTCACATGTTGACCCCGACCATCCTTGTAGACAGATACACCTGCCGTCTATCTTGCTACACCGTCCACCATTTTGACATCGGCATTTGAAGAAACAGTTTGGTCCGTATTTCCCGGGTAAACACGCTAATAACGACAACAGAAAAATCACCTCATTTAATTAAACATTTTTACGTATTTATTTTCCCTTCTTTATGTTCCCTTAATGTGCTCGCACAAATTGTTGACTTGCTGAGTTACCTTGTCGACATCCCTCTCCCGTAAAACCAGGATGACAGTTGCATTGTCCAGTTTCACTGTGACAGTGATGGCCGCCGCATTTGCATCGATGTTTGCAATTTAGCCCGTACCATCCATTGGCGCAACCTTGAAAGCGCAGCATATGAACATATAGACCAGTCACATTGGACCAAAAATGTCCCAAACCCGGACGTTTAATATAACAAGCTGAAAATTGGTGGAAATGTTAATAATAGTGTTCTGATTCATTCTGGTCCATCTTAGGGAAAAACCGCTATCCTAGAAAAATGGCGCCCAAAATCAGTTTTTGGCCCTTACCTGTAGGTTGTAGAGAAAATTAGTCTATATCAAAGTTGTAGAAAATATCATTTGCCACAAAATTGATTCGGATATTTTTTGTGTCAGACTTTCCGAGCTGCAGGGTCAAACAGTATGGCCTACATGGACCCTATGTGAAAAATAGCACCCAAAATCAGTTTTTTTTCATAGAAATCACATCTGTTCCTGTTGGTTTTAGAAAAAATATGTAAATGAAAGTTGTAGAGAATAACATTTGCAACAAATTTCATCAGACTACTCGTATTACTTTTCGAGTTAAAGAATCAAACAGCATTACCAACAGGGAATTATAATTGTCTAATTAACTCGAAAGTATTAGACTAACGAAATAATTGTATAAAGTAACATTTGATACAAATTTTATTCTCTACAACTTTCATTTTACATATTTTTTCTAAAACCAACAGGAACAGATGTGATTTCTATGAAGAAAACTGATTTTGGGCGCTATTTTTTACATAGGGCCCAGGTAGGCCATACTGTTTGACCCTGTAGCTCGGAAAGCCTGACACAAAAAATATCAAAATCAATTTTGTGGCGAATTATGTTGTCTACAACTTTTATATCGACTAATTTTCTCTGAAACTTACAGGAATTGAGTAAGGGGCCAAACACTGGTTTTGGGCGCCGTTTTTCCAAGATGCGGATTTTTCCCAAGATGGATTTTTTTGGGAATTTTGGGAAATCAATCAGAACACTATTATCAACATTTCCACCAATTTTCAGCTTGTTATATTAAATGTCCGGGTCAAAGTCTAGTGTGACTGGTCTAATAGAAAAATTATCAAACGTCAATTCGAAATTGGGATAATGTAAGTGAATACAAATAAAATTACAAATCCATTGAGAAATAATTTCTGGCGTCCAAGCCGTTTTAATTGTCATCCATCAATTACCTTTTTCGCATTTTAAGCCTTCAAATCCGAGCGCGCAGATGCACTGTCCGGTGATGTGATCACACGTGGCGTTGTTTAGACAATCGCACGAATGCTGGCAGTGGTGTCCATAGAAACCCTGAAGGCATTCTAAACGGCAAATACGAAACTCTCTTGAATGCAGTCAGAACAAATATTGTAAACGCTTCAACGCCACACTCTACGAACATTGTTTGCCGTCTCACCATGCTCGCAAATGTGTCCGATGTATCCGTTTCGGCACTTGCAGCAACCGGAAACGGCATCGCACGTGCCATTGTTTTGACAGAGGCACGGGTAAATGCAGCCAGGTCCAAATGAGTTGCTCGGGCAAGCTGGTGATTAGTTTTTTAGAATTTACATTTACCAGATCAAATCATGTTACGCCAATAGTTCATGGAAAATCCAATAAATACTCATAACATTTTTTTTAAAGTATCTGAATAGTATCATTTTCTAAATCTTACTTTCGCTGCATGTTTCGCCTGTCTGACCGGAAGCGCATTGACAAGCGCCGGTCGAACGATCGCAGCGACTTCCGTGGTTACATTTGCATATACCGGAACAGTTCTCGCCGTACGTTCCTTTGGGACACTCTAGAAAATATTAAGTCGCTGCATTTATTTATTTACAATATTTTGGCCAACCATGTATACCTAGGTGCAATGGCATAAATAAAATAGACAAAAGCTAGCGGTTACAAAAGCACCCCAAAATACTGTACCGCAATACACATTATTCCAGTGCTACCATATCATACCTTTGTCACAATGGTTTCCTGTGAATCCTGGCCAACACAGACATGCACCAGTAGCTCCATCGCAAATACCATTGACACAATGGCACGACTTGTTGCAGTGCCGACCGTACCAACTTGCAGGACAAGCTGTTTGAAAAGATAAATTCTGATCGTTTATAAATCAGTCATATTGAAGCGTGTAATAAATTATACAATGCAACGCACTACGTACATTCACTGCACAATGCTCCAATCTTCCCCGATGGACAATTGCAATGACCGTCGACTGGGTCGCAAAAAATATTCACATCGCAATTGCATTTCTGCTCGCAATTGGAGCCAAAGTAGTTTGGTGGGCAAACTAAGACGAGAGATGATAATTAAATGGCGTTTAGGACTTTTCCACTTTTCCGAATAAAGAATTGTACGTGCTCCTTTCTGGTATGCGTATGTATTACCTGCTTTGCAATGCTTTCCCCGGTGTCCAGGCTTGCAAGAACATTCGCCCGTTGAAGGGTGGCAAATTTGATTCCTCGTGCAAGTGCAGATTTGTTCGCAGTTGGCTCCGAATTTCCCCTTTGGACAAGCTGTAAATAAACTTATTATTAATCAAATCTATCTTTATTATAATACCATTGCTAATCCCACTATCGATCTATCTCACTATTAATGAGTCGAGTATTTCGTACCTTTCTCGCACTGACTTCCGGTTTTTCCTTTGGGGCAATCACAGGAACCGGATATGTGGTCACAAGAATCTTGTTCGTCACAGTCGCATTCCTCTGTGCAACCTTCCCCGTAACGGCCACTGTCACAAACTATGCATGAAAACAAAATTTCCAAATTAATTAAAAGCAACTGAATGCGATTATAATTGTATGAAAGTAATTGATCAATTGACTAAGAAAAACACGTATTAATAAGAGTAATATAAAGATTTGTGATCAATTTGTTGATATTACTCGCTACTGACTTGTGTCACAGTATGTGCCAATGTAGCCATTTGAGCAAGAGCATTTTCCATGCTTAGCATCACACGTGGCGTTGTTCTGACATTGACAAATTTCTTGACAATTTTCTCCAAAGAATCCCGGTTGACAATCTAAAACAATGAATAAATTAATAAGATTTTCTACAAAACGACAAAAATAAATAAAAAGCATGAAGACAACACAAAAAAACAGGTAAATAACTTTAAAAATTGAAGATAATCACCCTCTTCACAATATTGTCCTGTTTTTCCTAAAGAACACTGACATGATCCTTCAAATCTGTCACAAGGAATGCCATTTTTGCACTGGCACAAATGGTTGCAGTTTGGTCCATAGAAACCGTATGAGCAAGCTGAAAATTTAAAAATTAATTAAGAGTTTAATAAATAAATGAAAAATAGAGATGGGCGTTAATAGACGATGCAAATAAAAATATGAATGCAAAAGAGTTCGCTGGAGCGATCATGGCACAAACACTGAAAATTAAGTGACAGAACGAAGGTCGATTCGATAAGTTCTATAATTGGTAGACAATTTTGAAAATAGCAACAAATTAGGAATTACGAAATAGTCGAATAAATTGTACAAGCCGAATACACCCATTTATTTTTAAATGAGACTGGTGGCAAGTATTACATAAGAGAGTCTGCTTTGAAACGACGTCTCGTTCTCTTTGCACTTCCAACTCCTTATCTTTACGATTCCACGACAGGAAAAGGCACTCGCAAGGCGTGATTAGTCAGAAGCTGCAGTTCGTATCAGGATAGTTTAAATTACAAGTTACAAAATTAAGCTGTTTATCTCGAAAGCAATAAAAATTAATGTTCTTCTTTGAACTGTTTTGGCGGTAGCAGAGAAGAACTTGGGCTGACGAGAAAATACTAGGTCGCATTTCTCAATTCGCAGAAATATCTGAGGGTGTCGCCACAACTACCATAACATGAGAGTAAACCGCGCTATACATACGACAACATTAAAGCGGGACTTCGGGAGTTCGATATTCATACAGGGTGATTTTAAATTGGTCGTATAACCAGTCAATGAAATAATTTATAAACGCATAGTTGTTTTTTGTAGAAATTGACAGAAAAAGGTCGATTTCCTTTTAATTGATACGTTAATTAAATTAAAAATTAAATTAAATTAATGGGTGAGCCGTCACATGACCAGTTAAATTAATTTTTCTGCAACCATAATAATTATTAACAATTTAAATTCTAGTTATGAGAATTAGTACAGATTTACTTACGTGTTTCGCAGGCAAGGCCAGTCCAACCACTAGGACACTCGCATTCTCCGCTCACGTGATTGCACTCAGCGCCGTTTGCGCATGCGCAGCGGCTCGCACAATTACGACCGAAATAGCCAGCGGGGCATTCTAACGAAAACAAAAGTTAATTAAAAAATATTCTTAGAAACAATCTTAGCGGATTTTTCATCAATGTTTTCAAAAATTAAACGCTGTACTTACTAACATCGCAGAGAATACCCGTGTAGCCCAATGAGCAGAGGCAGGCACCATTGACTCGGTCGCACAAACTATCGTGCTGACACCGGCATTCGTTATCACAGTTTGGTCCCCAATATCCGGGAGAACACACTGCAATGAGGGGTGAATAGGGAAATATTTTTTTATTAAAAATATATTTTTTAATCCAATCTACAGGTAATATTTGTTAATGTGAAATGAGAGGTCATTATGTTATGTTTGAACCCAACCTTTCTTGCAATCCTTGCCGTGCGTTCCGGGTGAACATTCACAAGTTCCGGTCACGTGGTTGCAATGGGCGCCGGCACCGCAGCTGCAACTCTTCATACAGTCTACCCCGTAGAAACCATCTGGACACGGACGCTCGCAAAATGTGCCTGATAAAAAATAGGCGTTACAATCTATTCAATATCTCGTCTGGCCAGTATATCCAATGAATGTAGAAAAAGTAAAATGACTCAGATTTATTATGTTTGTTTTTTAATTGTCATGTCTATCGCTATAAGAATTATTTTTTTATTAAAATTGATTTTTATTTTTCTTAATTATAACCTTTCAAATTGTCATGTCAGAAAAGTGTTCTTGAATTCAAAAGACATTTGATAATTTTATTCAGGTACTTTCTTACCTCGCCACCCAGAAGAGCACGTACAACTTCCGCTAATGTGGTCACATCGTGCGTCGTGCTCGCAGGCGCAAATCTCTCGACAGCCAGATCCATATTTTCCATCATCGCATGCTGTAAGAGACATATATTGTTTTTAAAAGTGTCATGAAAATTAAATTATTGCGTCAACTTAGATGTTTGTTGTACTGTTGTACGTATGTAGATATTAGTGTTACTAGCAATTTATATGACTTACCAAGATCACAGCTCGGTCCACGCCATCCAGGGGCGCAGATACACTCGCCTGTCACGTGATCGCATTCACCGCCATTTTTACAGTCGCATCTTTGTCCACAATTGACTCCGAAACGGCCAGCACTGCACGCTTTTAGCAAACAAATAGAGTATCGTAATCAGTAACCGAAAGCGTTTGATCGCGTAGAAACATGGCATTATGTACTAGCGCCGCACGGCGGGTAGCTCAATTAAATTATTATTTGGCTGATTTTAAAAAGCACGCCGCATGTGGCGTTAATATTAAAATATATTTATTTTCAAAATTACATATGAGAGAATAAAAAATAAAGATTTTTTTACGTCTGTCGCAGCGCTCGCCCAACCATCCTGAAGAACAGCGGCAGCTGCCGTCAACTGGATCGCATTCAGCGCCATTCTGGCACTGACAGGGACTTAAGCAATCCTTGCCGAAACGTCCGTTGCCGCATTCTAAAAATTGAACCCCAATTCAGATAACATTGTTTGTGGTCAAATTGTATTATCGTTAACGATTTGCGTTCGATATGAGAAACTCAATCAACTCTTACTCTTGGAGCAATTTTCACCGTAGTAACCGGGAAGGCACGTGCATTTGCCGCTGGCCGGATCACACTGGGCAGCGTGATGACAGGTGCACTCCTTGGTACAGCTCGGTCCGAATTTTCCGTGCGGACAAACTAATTATAAAAGAGCAAATCGGAATAAGAACAATACCAAAGGACCAGAAGCTACACTGGCGCAGTCAACGTCGGAGTTATATTACCGTTTGCGCAATCTTCTCCCATCCTCCCGGCTTCGCAAAGGCATCGTCCATCAGAGGGATCGCACTCTCGCATGCCGCACGAACATTGACGGGCGCAGTTTGGGCCAAACATTCCCGGCTCGCATGCTGTTGCACATTGAGAAAAAAACAATATTTTTAAGCAATTTTAAGAAAGATTCGAGATGCATTATTAACACATCCAAAGTACACAAATGTAGGTATAATACCAGCAGAAATTAATGATTAAAGTCAATTAGCGATTAACAGGCATTGCATTTACTTTTTTGTTGCTTAGAGCAATTTAAAATGTCTTTTATTGCTACTTATTTAAATATTTAATTCATTAATTAACCACGTAATTAACCAATATTAACCATATTAACCAGTAATACCGATTCGAAATTCCGATCAACAACTTACGCGAATCGCATTCGGGTCCGGTAAATCCCGCGGGACAATCCTTCAGGCAGGATCCAGTGGTCACGTCACACAGAGTGTCATCCGAGCAGTGGCAAGTGTGTTGGCAATAGGCACCCCAGAAGCCTTTGGGACACGCCACCTCGCACCGATCTCCCACGAAACCGGGTTTGCACTCGCATTTTCCTGTCTACAAAAATATAGAAAGTTAACAATCCACACTGTAAAGTAAACAATGGAAACCTACGAGTATAGAATCCAATTACTTTGGCATTGCATTTGTCCGTATTAGCCGCCAGGCACTGGCACTTGTTTTTACAGTTGGATCCATAGGTGTTGCCCGGACAGGGCATGTTGCACTGTGGTCCGAACAGCCCTGGGTCGCATTCGCAGAAGCCGAAGATTCGATGGCAGCGCCCTTCGCCGGCGCACATCTGCGGACAGGGCCGATCACAGCGCTTGCCGTACACGCCGGCCGGGCAACCGTCTTCGCAGAAGCGCCCCCTCACGCCCGACGGACATTTACACTCTCCGGTCACATGGTGGCATTTGCCACCATTTAGGCACTTGCACACTTTGTTGCAGCCTTCGCCGAATAGACCCTGTTTGATGAAGGAATTCATCAGTATCAGTGAAAAAAAAATAAATGATATTTTTAAATATCAACATTTATTTGTTTAATCATTCATTTGGCAAGCCGTTTGTAACGCAGTATTTATGTAATTTAGGCGGCATGCTTACCTCAGCACAAGTCTCGTTGCAAAGAAGACCTGCATAGCCTTTAGTACACAAACAGGCCGTACGCTTCGCGTTGCAACTGCCGCCGTTACGACAGTCGGCGCAACTGTGCTTACAGTCGTGGCCAAATGTACCGGGAACGCATTCTGACATTATTGACAAATACAAAATATTTAATAATTAAAGCCAGTGATTTGTTCATAAAATTAAATCTGAGCCAAAAATGAAATAAATGTGTTTTAAACATATATTTATGAATAAGTAAAATTTACACGGTTTAGCTCATTTCTGGATCACAATCCCAGGCACGGGAATGACCAGAACGAAGCTAATTGATCTCTACCTTCTCGAGTGCGAGGACCGCGAAGGGCCATCCGATATTCGTAATCGAATTGCTCGTCTCTGACGTGGACGGGTGGAGGCGGGGTTACCTGGTAGCGAACGCGGGGCTGACCGCGACGAGCCTCGCTCACCAGTCTCTCGGAAGCTTCACCGACAGCAGGGATGTCTCCGCGGTACACGAAGTGCTCGAGGCCACGGCCAGCTGCAGGGAAAAATATTAAAACACTGAAACTGGCTAATCTGACGTATTCACAAAAAATAATAATGGCCGGAGACAACATTTCGCTCGTTTAAATAATTTAATATTTATTATTATTTATTATTATTGTTTCATTTTATTATATTTAATATTATTATATCCTTATAAAGTACTTCCGCCGAACAAATTAATTAAATACAAAATGTTAACTTTAAATTTTACTACATAGGCAATCGTTAATTAAAAATTCACATTTGATCAATTGGTAAAGAGCTACTTATGATATATTTTAATTATCGTACAATTTTAAAGTATTGATACAAATTATCGTACAATTTTAAAGTATTAGTACAAATTATCGTACAATTTTAAAGTATTAGTACAAATTCTTGTACAATTTTAAAGTATTAGTACAAATTAATTTATTGTAATAAATAAATTTGTAGAGAGAAAAAGATATACTTTCGCACGATTTTCCGTCCGATGCAAGTCTGTATCCCAGGGCGCATGAACAGGTGAACGACCCAGGGTTGTTCGAACACGTCTGCTCACAGCCGCCATTTTGACGCGAACACTCATCGATATCTAAACAGGATTGAGAATTCGTTATTCAGGAAAATTTCGAATGACTCTGGAACAAAATTAGCATTGCGAGATTAATACTTATAATTTCATCTCGATATCTCGTATATTGTAGTATGCCTGATGGTATAAACAAATGTATGCTAATTGAAAGTAGAATACGCTATAAATATTATTAATGACCTTCGCAAGTGACACCATCTCGTTTCAACGAGTAGCCCAGACGACACGCGCATGTGTAACCGCCTGGAGTGTTGACGCATTCCTGTTGACAGCGAAACACTCCTGTGTCGCATTCGTTCTCGTCTGTCAAAACAAAATTCAATGTGAGATATGGGTGTGGGCAATGATGAGCGGGCAAAGAGATTGAAGTTTAGATTAACCTTCGCAGGAATGCTCGTCCGACTGGAGTCGGTAGCCGCGCTGGCAAGAGCAGATGGGTCCACGAGTTCCGTGCTTGCAGATCTGATCGCAGCCGCCGTTATTGTCCACGCAACTGTTGATAACTTCCATTCCGATTCCTATATCAAGACGATATTTAATTATCAAAACAAATACGTATTACCAAAATATTGCTTATTTGAATTTTTACGACATTTTATATGGTATTTGTAAAAATATTATATGGCATTTGTATAATTAATCATTTTCTACGAGTGCTCTAAATGTTTCATTTCTTGGACTATCAAAATTTTAACGATATTCGTCGAACTGGGAAGTACCATTATTAAAATCTAAGCGTATTAACTATTTAAATTAAACCTACAAAAATCCTTAAAGCTCAAAAAATAATATACCATCATAAAAATATTTCACATCGGAATTCCACACAATTCTAAATTATTTCATATTTGATTTTAAATTTAAATCTCTGCCATAGTTTCACATATATTCTAATTTTAAATAAAATCGTAGAAAATCTAATTTAAAGTTGAAATCTTCAACAAACCCACTTACTGTAACAGGCTTTGGCATCAGTTCCAAGCTGGTAGCCTTGGTGACAGCGACATTCGAAAGATCCCACCACGTTGATGCAAACATGGCCGCACGGTTGCTTTGTGTCACATTCGTCCACGTCTATAAAATAAAATCGATCTCGTGTTCAATGAAAACGTTTTTGTAATTCAAGGGAAAATTTCAAACTCTCTGGCCGTACGCTATATTCTCACCGTCGCAATTCTTGCCGTCCCCTGCTAATCTGTAGCCATCTAAGCATCCGCAGCGCGCTCTGCCGGTTACAGTTTCGCAGGTGTGAGAGCAGCCGCCATTTTTGATTGCACACCCATTGACCTCTGCAAAATTTCAGACACATATAGATTTATGTAATGCTTTAACACTTTATTTGTCGGATATAGATAGTATAATGATAACCATAGTTAATTTACTCCTTTGTTATCTATTGTATTTTCACAGCCTTTAGAAATTGTTTACAATACCTTTGCACGATTTTTCGTCGCCCTGCAACTCAAATCCCACTCTGCATCGGCATCGAAGTTGACCGGTGCTTTCTTCACACAGGTGATCGCAGCCGCCATTATCCACCTGACACCGATTGACATCTAAAAATGGACAGGAATTGTTATTATAATGAGAAATAATGAGGTCTACCGTCGGAATATTATATTTTTGTCAAGTTACTGGGTGCGCGCGATGCAATCAATGCGGTCCAGCTCTGTGGGAAATTCTCGTGGAAGACTGGAACTACCGGTTGCCCCTATAATACGGCAATCACACAATGCCCCGCATTGATGGAAAGCCTAGCGGCGAATGTAATTGGGGGGAGGCAAAAAAAAAATAATGCATTCGCGGAATGGGAAACTGCATACCCAAGCAGGTGCGTCCATCCGTGTGTAGCCGCTGTCCAGCTAAACATGTGCACAGATAGCTGCCCTCCGAGTTACTGCATTCATGTTGGCATCCGCCATTGTGAGTTTCGCACTCATTGACGTCTGCAGAAAAATTATTAGAAATATTAGAATAAAATAGAAAAGTGTACAAATTTATACTGCCTTTAAATAAACGGTCACAGTCATTCAAAAAAATTAATTAGTAAAAATTTATATTGCTAGAACGTTTACTCACCACTACACGTTTTAGCATCACTATTCAATTGGTACCCCTTGTGGCACTTGCAGTAAAAATGACCGATAGTATTGCAACAGCCCTGCTGACAGCCGCCATTGTTGGTGGCGCATTCGTTGATGTCTTTAAAAAAAATGGACAATATGTAAGATTATTTAATACTGCAGTACGCGAGTTAAAACAAAAAACGCATCAAATATAATCCTTGAACGTCACTGCTAATCAAGCATAGTAATATCACTTCAGACAAGATAAATTGTAATCGTCAAGCGTGACAAACTTTAAAACGGCATGAAATTGTAGCCATATTTTTTTTTCTGTATGTACGACGAAAACATGCCATGATTCATTTGCAAGCTTGTCAATCACGACCCAGTTTTTCTATTAGAGAGTTTGATTCGGTAGCACGCAACTACTGAATAGCCGACACCGTAAAGTGTCCTCGACGCTTCAGCGAGTTGCACATGCAGTTTATTTCAATGTCATATTGACACCATATGGTCTTGGGAGGATACGTTTGCCCTTTTTTTCTGCTGTACGACTTAGTGATTTGATTTGATTTTCGTGAATACGAAAAAATGCTGCTCGCCTTCAAGCGAATTTAAGTCAAGACTGTTTTCTGAATATGTTACTCGTATTTTAGAACACAGTTGCAGGGCATTGACCTTTCCACTTTTCCGCTCAAATTGATGAGAAAGACGACGATAAAAGCGGTTAATAGAGAGAGCCTGATCGCAGAGTGACGGCGGTTTGACTTTGAGGCTTTTGGTAATCGACTCAAAGTCCTTATCTAATTACGAATCTCAATTAGAATTAATAACTCGTTTTTGCATTGCCAAACATCAAAACATTGAACTTCATGCAAATGGATGCGAAAGGCGAGAGCAATTTATAATGGAGAGGAATCACGGCGCATGTTCCTTTTCTCGCGCCTCGCTTTGACATAATCGTTCCCTCCCTCCAGATTCTCTCTCTCCTCTCGCTAATGTGTAGTCAATTAGTTTGAAGAGAAAAGTTGCCCATAGCATGCATGACCAGAAAAGTTCCCCCCATTCTTAAAGCCGGCACGTTTTGTTCTAAGTCCGGAAGAGATACGTTGGGCTTAGCCATTGATTAATTGAACCAACTTCTGGCAGTACCAATCATTCATTCTTTCTTCTTGGCTGTACGCCGGACAAAAGCGCGACCCGGCGACTGTCGCGCCATCTATATGAACGGGAAATGATGTAAAGGGGCCGTTGGAACTATGCTCGCAGGAAGGCTATTATTTATTTGTACGCGTAAAATAGTAACTGCTGTCCAGTTAACCGAACTCCAAGGCAGTAACTTCAAGCCTGACATGATATTTGCAATCATTATTCACATGTTTGTTGTGGTTGTCGTGATTTCCATTATTCACTGACCATGTAAAGTCGATGGAATATCATACACTGTCTTCCTTTTTTATTGATTGACTAGCTGTCTTTCATCCGATGTTAGCCTTCACCTCAGACATGACTAAGCTCAACAAGTGCAGAAATATTCCGTCTCTCGCATAATCCCTATCAGATATATCGCGTTGCTATTTCTCTGAATCAATAGTACGAGTATTGTCAACAAAATTAGTTACGACACCACTCATTCATCTATTTAGTGAGCTTGAAAATTTAATAGTACACAGTTTTCCGGATTACATTACGTTAAAATTAATTAGCCGCCATCGCCGACAGCCCGTTAAAATCTAATAAGACGATTAATCTTGGCAACTGATCAAACAGCCGATTGCCGCCTCCATAAAACATGATCTGCTCGCCACGAAGGTGCTTTCTTGCACACTTCGAGCCATGCCTAATTACCGATCATGTATGGGGAGTCGATACAAGGTCAGATTGAAAGTAATTTGGTAAATTGTTCTGGTCTTCGTCAGGGCCTCTGTTGAGAGCTTGGAGATGGGGTGGAATTTGGAACCTCCTTGGAGGCCACTCGTCATTGTTAGTGCCATGTGACTTTGTTCGTAATGCTAGCCAACATGAAAAAAATTCATTGAAAAAAATATGGTCTTATCTTGTAGTCGATAAAGATGCGTTCAAGAAATGTAAATGTCCTTGTCGAACCAACGAGACTTGGTTCATTAATGTCTAGTATTATTTGATATTACTTTTTCGAATATTTATGGACGTGTTTTCGAGTAAGTTGGTAAAAGTAAAGATTATGCATAGCGTCAGACACTTTTGTTTTAAAAAATTGAAATCATCTCATTTTTGTAATTTTAAATAATTTTATTTTCATTTTTTTTAATCGTTTGTTACACGAATTAAAATAAATGTATAATTACGATTATTTTTATATTTTGCGTGAATGAGCAAACTGATACTGATCAAATTTACGCCGTTGTTCTTGTATTTCAGGGATATATTCGAGCCGCTTCTTTTTTATGAAACAAAAATCGTGGGTACGATAAACTATATGATGTCCGGTCTAACGCGCTTTCCTTTACTAACGTCTAACTATATATGTATGTACTAAGTGATTATTGGGCATAAGACTTCGAACACATTTCCTATCTGAACGCGACTGTCACAACGACCATGCGTTCCTTAGCGTAGTCGAGATGAGTAAAAAAAAATGACGACAGGCCTTATCAGCTCTAGCATCTTATTCATCATTGTCGAGTCAAGGTTCAGAGCTACAAACAAGTGGGATTATTGTCAATATTGACTCTATTTATACTCCTACGCAATAGTCACAACTGAAAAGGTTCGGCCAGGACAGCACCAACCGAACGAGGTTTTTATTTTGTTTTGTTTATGCAAGTCTTTGTTTAGCAAGCTTCAATCAATTTACCCTTTATAATAGAGTACATGGAGAGACGCAGGACTACTTTATTTATGGCCTATGAGTATAACAACATGGCTTTGTAGTTGTTATGAATGTGAGTTTACATTCACTGACATACCAGCTATTTACTGTTTATATCCGGAAAATGGAATAGTCTATTTGCGTTGAAATACGGAATTCGAGTAAACAGATTAGCAAATCCAACAATAAACAGAAAGAAAGAACATTTTTGCATTTTACATATCAATAATGTCCTAATGACATGAATTAACTAATCACAATATTGCAGTTATTTTGTAAATTAAGGGTTATCCTCTTATCAAAACTTTTGGTCCGTATATAAGCTCATCCACGTTCACCAATCTAAAAAAGAGTAAGACGAGAGTTCAGATAGGAAATGTATAGTCGGCACATTTACATACTTCAAAGCGAGTTGATTGGTACGACTAAAATACTTTCTTGTTAGCCCGAAATGTGGATTCTATAACCGATTCGCGAGTCGGGGGAGATAAGCAAAGGCGGGCGTTGGGTGGGTGGGAGTTGGAAGGGGAGTTGCAGGATTGGCCCGAGCTCAAAGAGCCACGCAGAAGCCATGGCCAAAAAAGGCGGAAGGCCAGGCTCACGAAGGGCGGCCATTCATTTGGCGATGTGGCAGGGAAGTCGGGAATGTCAAGGGGAACTAGCGAGGATGCGGCATCAACCGCGAGACTATCGGGACACACCATCTGTTCATCTCTCTGTGACGCATGGGTAACTCAATAAGTAACCTCTCTATTGTGGCATTCATCCTAAATGACTAAATTACATAAAATAAACGTATCAATTTGCTCTACGCTACGCGGTATTTCGATATTGGCCAACATATGCGCGAAATGGCACCCATTACACCGCAATTTTTCGTAAATTAATAAATATATGATGTGATAACAAACCAAACAGTAATTAATAAAGATGTAAAATATCTGTCACCATAAACGGTTATTGCGTTGACCATACACGTATTTTTTCGATCATTTTTTTTCACTAGCATGCCTCAGTGATAAGAAGCAAAAATAATGGAGCACAGATAAAATTACAGTAGGTAAAGAGAATTATTGGAAACGTGCTATTCTTTGTATTCGACACAACTAAATGATGTTCATAAAATTCATTAAATAAAGGGATTTGTTTATTGGATAACTATGGCAACGGTAAATAACGGATTTACTTATTGAGCAACTCCTGCAAAAGTGAATGCAACCATTGCTGATTTCAGGGATGGAATTTTTAAGAACTCGAAGGGTGTACCGGGCCTGGGCAAAACCGAGCGAAGGGGTAAGAATTTTTTTATATTTTTTTGGCACGCTTCAATATTTCGCACACGAGTCTCGAACAGGCGCAATGCGTATCAGAAAAGGCGAATTTTTCGGTTTTTTGCGCTGCCGATCTTCCAGTTAGCCCGCACGACACACGTCGTTCGTATTATGTATGGCGTCATGCATTGCGAGCACGTGCACCGCGTATAACCAAGTGTGTGTCAAGAGACGTTTGTGGGTCCCCGCGGCGAAGGAAGGGGGAGGGGGGGATTCGATGCGATATTGCGGTGCCAAGATTGTTTTTGCAACACCTGATCGGGGCCAATTCGCCACCGAATGTGAAACATGGGAGACCGCAAAAACCGACTTGTGCCAAGACAGCCGAACAGAAGCCCTGCGAAACATCCAGTGTTGGGTAGGAACGGAACGGAATATTTCCATTCCTAGGAACTGGTTCCTTTCTTGACAGACTCAGGAACGCCCAAGTTCACGAAACATTGTAGCGATATCAGTACATAACATGTCGGCAGTAGCTGGCTTAGGCCAAATGGCGATGACAGCGCCATCTAGTGATAATGAGAAGCTAAGATCTAGAGTGTGCAGAAGAAAAATAATTCCGCCTGCTGTTATCAATGCTGACATTCTCTTATCTTTTCACTCTGAGCCTTTTAAGCGTTTGAATTTGCATTACTGAGACACTTGAATGAAGCCTATCTCGATGTTATGAATTTATGACTACATTACACAAGAAATCTGAATTGCCAAACATATTTAATAACATCCATGCAACAGCTGTACGGAAGTTGTAAGCGCCTATCTTTCTTAGTTTCCAAATTTGAAACATGTTTTTAGAGCAGATAATGTTATCTAATGATATTATAAAGTGCATATTCGGATAGAGCACGCTTTCTACATTCTATATGGTGATTTTCAGGTCATTCTGAGACAATTTTTTTTTTCACTTTTTCAAATTTAAAACACGTTGTTAAGGCAGTTAAAGTTGTCTAACGACGTTTTAGAGTGTATATTCGTAAAGAGCACGCTTTCTACCTTTTACATGGTGATTTTCAGGTCATTCTGAGACAATTTTTTTTCCCTTTTTCAAACTTAGAACACGTTTTTAAGGCAGTTAACGTTGACTAACGACGTTTTAGAGTGCATATTCGTAAAGAGCACGCTTTCTACTTTCTACA
>JAUJYS010001657.1:0-16737 GCA_033995665.1 Melogona broelemanni | reverse complement strand
CCAGACTGCAGGATCCACCCCTGAGCTCTGGACTCCCTAATGGAAGCTCAGGGGTGACGCCAGTACCCCAGGCTAACTTAAATATTCGAATCTTGTTGCATGACTAACTCCATAATAATTCACATGTCAATGATGTGAGTTTGGAAATAATTTGCTCTCACACCAGCTGTATAAAATTTTATTCTGCGATCAGTTTTTCAAATCCATTTAATAATTAAATGATGCTCTTTGATTGGACCAATTTGCTGCTGGTTACAAAGAGTGACATGGGTGCAGAATGTGAGCTACCTTTTAGATATTTGAAGATACAACCAACCTTGTCATAAATTTGTTTTCAAGAAATTTTATGATCGTCACGCTTGGAAGTCGTGTTCCGACACTGTTGTACCGGTGTAATATTTTTAAAGACCGCGTTTCGAGCAAGGTGGTTGGTTGGTTGCGAGGGGAGAGAAAGGAGAGCAGCGAAGACGAACAGATTTTCTCGGACACGCTGCACTTGTGCTGTGCCTGGAAGCGAATTTGCACGCGATCGAGCGTGGCCGCCACGTCCCATCTGCAAGCTGCCACACTCTCTTTCTCCTTCCCTCGTCTCTCTGATGGAACCCCGAAATATTGACCAATCGGCTGGCTGGGCGCCGTTCCACGTGCTAGAACACCGGCGGCTATTGGTTGAGAACCTCGCGAGTACGGAGGAAGATGCAGGGCGGTTAGGAAAAAAATGGGAGTTTGGCGGCGCATGCCCGGTGGAGGGTGGCGACGCGTCAAGTGCGTGCGCCATGTGGCATGCGCGTTGCGGCCGGGGCACGGGCAGTGTGGATGCGATCCGTCGCGGGGTGTGGCAAGGTGGCGTGGCCGGAGGACTCGTGCCAACAGCGCCATGCCGGGGAAAGCCTCTCTAAAAATGGCAATGAACGACGGTTACAGGTTATTTCACACTCCAAGCGTCGATCCAGCGTGAGCTTGATACTGTGCGAATTTTGCCTTGAAAATAGCAGTTGCCATCTTGAAATTGATAATGTAATGCTCAAATATTTTTGAAAGATTACTGTTACATATTTGGATTGGGTTTTCAATTTTGGTTGAGGCGAATCTTCCAATTGTAAAGATTACATTCAAAGAATATGGATGATTTGTTGTCATCGCTACCATTTCGTTGGTGACAGGGTGCCGCCACGCCTTTTTATAATTGGACTATAAAGCGCGTGCCTTTGGTGCTGGCTTGGCTGATTGAGTGAACGAGTACGAGCGTTTAAGGTGACGGGCCCCTAAACGAGGGGCGAGATCGGTTTTTCGATACTCGTTTGGGTTTCGGACCGCCTAATGACGGGAGGCCACCGGTTGGGGAAATCAGTTTTGGCGGCCAACAACTTTCTCGAGAGAGAGAGAAAAAAAACACACGAGGAAACGGATGTCCTATATACATCAACACATAGTGTGGAAGGTGAGCAGAAATAGGACGGCAGATGGCGAATGGTAGTACCGATATGGTCACCCCTCCGCCACCAGTCCACCACCATCATTCTCACCCTCCATTTTCCACCTACCTCTTCCTTTCCTTCGAGCAGGTAATTATTAATAAGTTCGATCGCTGCGCACCCTCTCGGTGGCTATCCACGTTATTCGTCTATTATGGGGAGAAGAAAACTCTTTTGCAGTAGTATATGGAGCCCTGGCATTTTCTATACACGGAATACGTCGACCAAAACAAAAATAATGATGCGAAATGTCCAAAGCCAAAGTGAATTTCGCTGTTCCGTCTGCAATTTATGGTTATGGCGCAAGGTGGCGTCTGAAGGTGGTCGTGGGCGCGATTCGCCAGTATTTATTATCAATTTATCATAGACGGTGGCGCCATCACTGTGTGAAAGATGTAAAAGCTCTATGTGCCTGTACACAGTTTATACTAGTAGACTACATCAGATTTTGATGTAGAGCTTTCTTGTTTCTTGGAAGGACATTAATGCCGAGCTTACTCTCTCCATATTTTTCAAGTACTATAGAAGAATAACCCAGATTTCGGAGCGCATGAAATTTTGAAGGCACTCGCTTTGCATTTGACGTCATTTTGCTGAAAAGATTTTCTATGGGGTGTTGAATTCATTTTCCCAGAAACTCGTGTTTAATCACATGTTTACTAATAGTGTAAAATATGAGCAATCCGTTTTCTCATTGAAAGTGTGTTCTTTTCGGATTGACTTTCAGTCGACAATTACTGCCGGAACGATAAATTTAATCAATTAAGACGACGGTATCGATTACTGATTTATTTTTCCAATGTGAAGACCTAATTAGTGCGACTTGGATAATTGGCTTTGATTTTTATATATATCCACACGAAATTTGATATCCTGGATGGAGTTTTCCAATTTAAACTAATGTTTTACGATTTCTATTTATTTTTATTCCCGTTTGTATGTGTGGGCAACGACTAGTTAGCTGCGACACAGCAGCTGGCCCAGACTTTGGTTTGAGGATGATACGTATCAGTGAATAAAAAATACCGATAGTCGAAACTAATACGTGTGTCGAAGCGCCTCTGTAATTGATGTACAAATTACTGGACAGTAATTAGGCGTTACGACGTCGTGCTTCGAGCTTCGGAAATGATCATTGGGATGTGGGAAACGGGAAACGGGAGATTTGCTGAGGCAGATGAGCGGTAGATAGAAATTTAGTGAAAAGATATGCTTGAATACCATTCAACGAGTCCAGTCCATTTTAGGAAGGGTGAATGAGTCGTGGAAACACCCCATTGGTTTTGACGGCATCACTCCAGTTTATATGCCCGACTGAACGATCGAAGTAAAAATTGGTCTCTGGACGACGAACAGGACTTTGGTGGGGGAGGGGGGGCGCAATTAATTAACAGAATGAGCGCCTCGTGCGTAGTGCGCATTTCAAATATACAGTATGCTCACGTACGGTAATCGTTTGTGCGTGTGCACAGTGTTTTCAAACTCTTATCGGCGGCTCTTATCATCCTCTGCCTATGTCCGGCCATCGTCGGCAGCTCGTTTCTCTCTAATTGAGGACTACTGCTGCGATGGCGGTGTCCGATGAGAGGAGAGGGGGAGAGTTTGTTTGAAGGGCGGGGGCGATGTTGACCCGATGACCGGTTGTCGCGACCCCAATATCGATCCCCTTTCCCGCGGCACTGGACATCCATCAATCGACATCTGCATATATCTCGTTGTTTGTTGTTTTTTTGTTTACTTTTGTATACTAGCTACAACCGGATGATAGCGTTATCGCTGTCGGCATGTTCAGTATTGATGAAGCGGCCTGTTTATCTTTTGCACGCCGGATTAAATATTTCACGAGCGAATCTGTTTGCGGCAATCGAATATGGCAATCAAATCGGAATAATTTTCAGATTGCAGTTCGGATAACGTTGCCCGATTAGTTGGTGGAGGGGGAGGGGACAAGCGTTTGGTCCGTTTTTGTCGGAAGTTTATTCGGAGATATAAATGCGTGGTGCGGTACTCGTGTTGTCACAGTGAGCCTCGCACAAAAATATTTTACCTTGTTGTGTTAGCGGTCAATGTCGTATGGCTTTGGTGATAACTCGAGATGTCGAGCAAAATTTGTTCTAGACGAGAAAACGGGTCATGAGCGCAAATTGAAGACTGTGCTGGGGGTTGCCCTTCAAGAAGGTCGACGATTACGATTTGAGGTTTCATTGACAATTTCTTGTGAAGGTCATCTCCAAAAATATGACCGGTCCTGGTTGAACGTCGTGCTTTTGCGCATCGGGTACTTTACTTCGACTTGCTCTCACCAATTAGCCGATTTTAATGTTTCACTAAAAATTTGCACGTATGGCGATATTAGTCGTTATCCATAAGCGCCACATGGATTTAAGTTGAACGCTCAGATATTCGCTTGACTTACTTTGAAAACAATGTTCTCTGCCGACTAAAGCTGCCCGACCACTTCGTGGTTTTCATTCCTGGCGGCCATTTTGAATTCATTACGTCAGAAGCGGGCCAACAATGAGGACGAGCTCCATTCTCCCGGTTTGACCATAGCGCGTGTCATGCGTGTGATGGCAGCTACTCCTCTTCTCCCATCGTCCTTAACATTTCCTCCTCATTTACCACCCACTCCCAGCATCCACAATCCCTCATTGATTGTGATCTTAATTGATAAGTCGACGATGGCGGCTGTCATAAGCAGATGTCGCCCTCCTTCGTTTCCTCGCTCGTTATTTTATATATATAGGAAAAGCTGGCTCGTCGCAATTCGGAGAGATCTATCGTTGGCGACACGGGCATGCGAGGCGCGTTCGCTTATTTACTCGCGACTATCGCGTCGCACTCGGGCGCCAACTGATCGCCAACGCTGCGACAACTCTTGGTTGGCATTTGGAGCGATGCTTCGATTTGGAGGCTTTGCCCGTTCGAATTGGTTCATTGCCAAGACACTATATCGACATTAGTTCGCGATTTTTTGGTTTCGGTGTTCACGAAATCATATGAAGAAATATAAATGACTTTCATCGTCGCATTGCTAGACTACGAACAAATGAATTTGAACAGCTTGCAGGGTTATATTTATTCTAGACCATGCGAGTCTATATCAAAACGTTTATTCAGGGTGGCAGATGGGAATATGTTCACCGTCTATCTCTCCTCGTCCTATCCTCTTCTCCTATTTCGCTCTGGACGTGGTGTGGTGGTATTGCATATCAAACGGCAATTAATGGCATGATGCGAATTTAATTTGTTTGCATAATCTGATCCAAGTGGCGTGTGTGTGTGTGGTGGTGGTGCTTACGCTTTTGAAGAAGTTTGCGAGGACGAATTTGCTTCGCCTGTCCTCGACCTCGTCTTCAAAGACTCGTTTTTCACCAGGAAAAATAAATAGAAATGTGCCTGAACTTTTTCTGAGCTTTAGCAATGCGCGTATGCTTGATTTTGGGTCAGTCACATGATGCTAATTTTGGAAATTGTAGTTTTTGGTCGCCCACTGGAATGTTAAATGGAATACCTAATTTAATTTAATTACAGTTAACACATGCACAATGTGTACATGTATTAAATATTATTGATTCAGTTATGCAGTATATACGTGTAATAAAATGGGAGGGTGACTGTAGTTCTGAATAGTAGGGGAACTCAATACAATATCGCTGTATCGATTTCTACTGTCCATTTCGACAGCACGTATTAAAGTCGGTAACTTTGATTTCTGGCCGGTTTGATATGCATGTCCCCATTGGCCATTAACGGTTCTGGTATTGGCGGCCAATATGAATAAAGCCGGAAAATCTATACCGGGTCGGTGTATAGATATATGCGTTTGGGGACGTGCTACCGTGTATATGAGATTGTTCGGGAGTCTGCGAGATTGCTCGGCAGCTCCACTGTCACTCCCTCTCCGCTGACCCATCGCCCGAGCATTATGGGAAATTGTTAAGAGCCAATCGGCTTAGCTCGGTTGATCCCTGGCGTTGGACAATTTGGTAGATTTCGCGCGAGATGATGGCGGTGCCGCTCGGCGAAGAAGTAGATGGATAGACTACCCGAGCTATTGGCGTTCGACCACCACAAACAATTCCAAATCACACGGGCATGTTAAGGGGATCTCCTTCTTTAGTTTGTGGTGTCAATAAAATCAAGATTACATGTGTATAAAAATTAACACTGACTCTGGCTTGCAGGAATGTAATTGTGAAGCCCCACTAAATGTTCAAAAGTTCGACTGTTTCACTTCCTTGGAGCGCGCACATACGAAGGGGGGGAAAAACGATGGCTTCTCTTTGCTTATCTTCAGCTCTAGCTTCGCGAATGCAGTGTGCCACGGGTGTTGGAACAGTGATGATGAGAATGAGTATTTTTATATGTCGGCTTCGTGATTGTGTCTGTATTTCCTCCTGAGACCACTCATAGTCTTTTCTTGATTTCGTAAAGGAGCGTATCAGAGATTTTCTATTTGTAATCGTAGCAAAACTGGGATGATTTCACGGGACCACCCGTATGCACGTAAATGAAGCCCTGATGCTGCTGCTGCATGAATGTCATAAATTTATGCGTTGGTTTCCGTGTATTTATTTCAATGGGAATTTTATCTGTGAAAGAGTTTTCCAACTCACATTGAATCGTACGCAAGAAAAAGGTGGCGCAGTAGCTCAACGTGTCTAGTATTGTGCTGGTGCAGTTTTTTCGCACGCTCAGCTCTGGGTTGGCCGAGGACCTTTAAATGTAGACCCGGGGTCTGTGATGAAAATGTATTGGGCCTGTAGGGGTGTGGTGGTGGTGTAGTGGAGAGGGGGGGGGGTGACCACCAGAGGGGGAGGGGGCGTTTCTGATCTGATGCCGCCGTCACTTCCATCACTATAGCATCTCGCCACCGCACCAAAGGCATCATTTAGCGCTCGAGCACGAGAGAGCTGCTGCTCCCCGTTTCTTCGAGCTGCGAAGACGGACGTGATAAGAATAAAAAGATGAAGAAATTGGAAGGAGGTGGGGAAGGAGGAGAGGGCGAAAATATCAGATCTTGCTTGGCGTTCGTGTATAGGTTGGGAACGGGGCCTCGCTCTTGCTGTTGTGGGAACTATAAAGCGCGACTACTTATTGTGATGATGATATTTGCTATTTCAACTAAATATATATTTTTTTATATATTGAATACATTGGGGATTTTTTAATCAACCATACCTACCGTCTTTGTCCTTCCAGATTCCATTGTCAGAACATATTTTTTGGAAAAATTCATCAACATTATTATAAAAAAAAAAAAAAAATTTGGAATGCCACAACTGAATTGAATGAAGAAAAAAATATTATTTTTATACTTTAAAATATCAAATCTTATAACGTCTAGCAAATATTCATTTTTTTATGCATTGCGTTTGTTCGAATTAGCAGGAAGGTGCATAAAAAAAGCCTCAGTGGTCACTCCTTTTTAAGACAGACCAACTTGCGGTGCATGTGACCTGGGCTCACGGGAGTTGGTTTTGGATGTGGATCAGCGAATCATTGGGGGGAACGGGGGAACTGGCGAATAATTGGGGACTCCCGGATGATTGGAGGAGAGGAGTAGGCCTCCGTGCAATTGAGGTTGGTGGTGGCTGCGTGGGCGGACTATGTGTTTCGGGGCTTATTGGGTTTATCGCCGCAATCGCGGGGGGTGGAATGGGGACGGGCTTTAAGACGCCGAAGGACGGCATAAGAAGTCTGACGCGGGCGACCACGTTTTCCCCTTCACCCTCCCGGTTGCGAGACCAGGCGAATGCAATGATCGTTATTATGCCTTTTGTAGGTTCGTTAGATGGGTTATTTCACGGGGAGCTTGGGATGTGGGAGGCGATGGATTATTATGAGAGATAGCTGGAGTGGGGAGGGGGTGGAGGAGTCGTAATTCGTGATGGTGCGGGGGTGTTGGTGGTGATGGTGGTGGCGGCCCAGCGGAGGCCTTCCCCTTGCCGCCACAAAAAATTAGATCACGGTCTTGTGGTGGTGGTAGAGAGCGAGAAGCCTATATGGAGCGCTGTTTCTATCGCTCTCTTAACTCGCAGGGGGTGAACAGCATGACTGGCATTAATAAAAACGGGCGGGTGCGGTCTCCGTCTTCAACGCTGAAAAAGAGAAATAAGATTGGCGTGTTTTCGCTCTTTCTTCCACTCCGTGTCTAGATCTCTAGCTCTCTCTCTCTCTTGTGTTGCCTTCGATTCTTGAGCCGTTTTTACGGTTGTATGGTCGATGCCAGCGATCGCTATCGATATACGCTATCGTTCAGATCGATATCTGGTGAAAGATTTTAAAGCTATTCATTCACAGGTAGCACGATTCAGCGTCCGGATCATTGGGATTTAAGAAACTTGTTGATGTAAAAAATAAATGGTGGCACCTAATTAAATATGTATATATACATATTATCTAAAATAATCTTCGTTAAAACATCAAAAATTGCAAGGTGTTCCTTTGATCAATGCATGAATAGGCGTGTAGCAATTTATAAGTTCAGATCATTTGAAAGTTTCCAATTACTTAGATGAATTTCAAGGTGCGCTGTAAATCTCATCCAACAATCGGCACAGTCAATGCATTTGGGTGGTGGTCTTGGAAGCCAGCTTTCGCAGTCTTGCTCGAAAGGCGCCACGCTATTTGCACTGTACCGAGCAGACATTCCGGGTGTGCTGGAGAGGCCACCGCTCGCCGTGCGGAGGAAAAATTAGGCGAATTAATTCGACGTCGTGCTCGCCGCGGCATCGTCTTCGCCAATGTGTGCTAGCGCGCAGCCGGGTCTAATTTATTCTATTTACCTAATAACCTGCCGAACCCTGACTGGGGATGGCACGTGTTCGCTTGCTGGCAGCAGCCATGTGGGTGGATGGCTGCTGCTCGTCGATTTTTCTTTCCACCTATACTCCGGCTACTTCATCCATTTATCCATAGAGCATAGGCGTACTTGTGTGGAAGAAGCCGAATTTTGGCATCGCTGCGACATAATGGCTGCGCAGATAGATATCGGAATTCCGAACGCGCGCCGTGTCTGCCGCCTGACGAGCTTGCACGTGCGCCACTTTTGCGAAAGGAAAAGTTCATCCGGGCGAGTACTCACACACGGACCACGCGACTCGTGAGCCAATCATTGTCGTCGTGCTTGCCGTTGTTGTGGGTGGCTCGGTCGCGCGCTATCACGTAGGGTTAGTTAGGCACGGGTTGGGGTTCGAGGCCCTGAGTATGTCGTGTTGGCATCTCACTCTTAGTTAGAAATGATAGGTGGGATGGGTTTTTTATTCGACTCGTAGTAGTCTGAGCATCAATAAATATTGGCGTTATCTATTAATATTTTTATTTAAATTCCTCCTTTGAATTCATTATTTAAATTCCTCATTTAAATTCCTGTTTAGATTTCTAATTTAAATTTCTCCTTTGAATTAGTCCCACCTCAAATGGGCGTTTAATTTTGTATAGAAAATGTCAAGGTCACCTTAGTTTATAATGCATAATACTTTCCGAGAGTAAAAGATGATCGTTGGAAAGAACATCATCTAAACTTCTACCAATTATTTTAAAATTCATTTTTAATCACCGCATCTCATTACCTCTTTATATAAAATGCAACCGCAAATTGTGTTGCGCTGTCAATCACATTGAAGCCGACTCGAACCCGCCACCGAGCTTACAACAACGCCGGCTCCTGTTGTCTGTCTGGTTGCCTCTAGGTGGCTCCTCCTTCCCCCGGACCCGTCTATCCCGTCCGTCTTTCGCACCGCCGCCAGCCCCGTCAACCCCCGGCATCTCCGCCGCCACCGGGTCCGACCTCTCATTTGTTGGTCGGTCCGTGTTTGTTGTTATTGCCGCTCATCGCTTGCCGTCACTAGCGAGATGCGTGGCTGAGAAAATCCCCCTTTTTTTCTCTATCCATTGGGCGGGTCGATTGCAATCGAAGACGGGGCGCGGTTTCCATTCGATCTGCCCGTCAGGCATCGTGTGGGAATCTAGCAACTGAATGGTACAACGCCGCCGCCATCTCGAATATCATTGACTTTCTGCGAGCAAAAGCGCGGGGCATGCATCCCCGATCACTTTTTTTTATTTTCTTCTCCCCTTTCCACATTCTCTCTGGTGTTTTTCTCCAGTCGCTGTCATTTTGGATTCGATCCGCGTGTTGGGCTAACACACAGAAGCGAGGCGGGCAGCGAGCGGCAGAAATAATATAAAAAAGCAGAAAAAAACGCTCTTTCACTGTCTACAGCGAGCTACCGAAAAAAGAATAATCTGTCACCGGCGTTCGATCATCTTGCGCGCTCGGCCGCATCTTCTCTTGAAGTCTCCCTTCCCTCTCAAGATGATAGATCTTTTTGCCAGGGTTGCTTGCACTTCCCCCTCCAGTCATCATGATCCCCTCCCTCACCCCATCATCCATTGCAAACACTTTTTCATTGGGTTGTTGCACGTTTCGTTTTGTGTATTGACCAAAAAAGAAAGTATTAAGTGTATTTATAATGTGCGGATCTGTGGGTATAAATATCAAATGATGAGTCAGTTTTGCCATTAGAAATTAGCTGAATCTGAATGCAGGTTGCTTATTTACAATGCGGCTAACCGTAACCGTATTCTCATTTATAAAATATAGATAATATCAAGTATCGAGAAAATGGCATTTGCAATGTGGTGACATCACCATTGCAAAACGTTTATAAATGTTCCAATTGAAAAAGTGTACCGATTGGTCGTTATGAAAATGCTGCGATATTTAATTTGGTTAAGAGTTCGCTCTGTCGCAATATTTTAATGTTGTTTCTTTCTTCTCTTTATAGGTAAGAATCGAATTTTCCTAATCCGCTGGTGATATTACGACAGTTCAATGGCTGATTGGCGAGTGCCATCTTCTAATGGTTGGTTTTGCGCCTCGTTGATCATTTGAAATGCTTTATTGATGTGCGTAATTTTGAAAAACGAATTCAAATAACTAGAAATATATATTTAAAAAAAAATGGGAAAGTTGTTGTTCTATTTGCGTTTGCATGCACCATCCTCATTACGAGGACTGCTTTTTTGTGCGCTAATAAAAAAAAAAACTATAAAAAATTTAGACAGGAATGACGATAAACAAAAAAAATGTCTTTCTCATGTATCATGGCCCTTCTCATGTGTCACATATGTTGCGAGGCTGCGTAACAGTAATGCGAGGCAGCTAGAATATTTTGTGTATGGGGGGGAGGTCAAGGAGCATCTGGAATTAGCGTCGCGCGGTTCCTCCCATTTTTAATGAGAAACCCGCGTGCGGGCATCGCCTTCTTTTGTCAGGTGGCGGAGAAGCCCGTCTGGGTGGTCCCGCGACCGACCCTGATGGCGACCGTGTGCGGACATGGTTACAGTTGAGGAGACTGAGACTAATCTAAGGCGGGAGTATCTTTGTGATGGGGATGAGGGATTGGAGGGGGGGGAACTACGCAAACCGGAAGCCAGGACATACGGCATTGCGCAGAACGCTTTAATGATCGATGAGTCGCGCGCTGTAAGTTTACCCGGATGGGATTAGGTATGCTCAGGAATTATGCTCGTATTCGTGTACAGATGTATCTATGACACTGCCATCCTCAAATCCCGTGGCTAAACTGAATTCTAAGAACATTACAATTTTTAAATTTAACATTCTGTCCAGTCTGTCCCGCGTTTTATCTTTGTTTTTTATTTTAAATTAGTGTCATTTTCATTTTCAACACGAGTTAGGTTATTAGCTGAAATGGTTGGCAGACAGAGATCGATTATGCTTAGATGAACCGAAGGGATTTCCCGTTAAAATGATGGCAGAACGCAATCAATGATAATGGAATCCTTTATGATGTGGTGGTCTTAGGTGGATATTGGTCCGCTAACCTAAGCGGCGCCACCACTGAACCGTTCGCATATGCTGGACTTTTTGTTAAGGGAAAAAAAAAACGAAATTCTTTTTAAAGCAAAAAAAAAAAAAAATCTAGATGACTGTTACTAGGTGGGGCTTTACTCGCATGCGTGTAAGCCAGACTTTTACTTTTTTGTCAAATGGTTTGAGGGTTCGGGTTGATATGTACATTGAGAGTGGGATTCTGTCGGTGCACATGCACGACGACGTTCATCAAAAAATCACATTTAATCGAAATTCGGTCGCGAAGAGACAGGCCCAGCTGTTGGTTTAAAGCGAGGGGGTAGCGACGTAGAGAGATTGTCGTCTTCGTACAAATGTGACTTTGTCCGCCTTGTTTTTGTGTTAAATAATTGGGCGCGCCAGCACACGTAGCTGGGTAAATAATACCAAAAAAGCCAAACATGAGCATCATTGTTATTGCTCTGGGAAACTGTTCAAATCCCTAGTGGAGAAGTTCCACTTTTTTCCTAACAACGTTCGCAAATTTCGTTCTATTGCAGAAATGTTGTGTCTTGTCCAAGTTTGCTATGCTTATTAGAACAATGCACTATCGGTTAATTTGATTTATGCGAACATCTATTACCGTTTTGTCTCTGGAATTGTGATTGGTCGGTGTCGTGCGAACCATTAACTAATCAAGTCCAGTGTTACCCACTCTCACTCTGTTGAATACTTTATAGGGTGGGCGGAGTGTGTCATTTTTTTTTGAGTGAAAATCTTCTTGTAATTGTGGTGGAGGATCAAGCATGGCGTTCTCGCATCTCATTTCCCTCCGTGCGCATTGCATCCGAAATTAGAGGCAATTTGCGATTTGAAAGGGTCGTCACACCCATCGCCTGTATGGGCCACGGTGGAGGCGGTGGGAGGTGGATCTCCCGTGTGTGGGGGTGGAGGCTGGTTCTATGGACCCTCAATCATATCTTCTTTCCTCCATTTTTTGCCAGCTGACAGAAAAGATGCTCCGCGCGCAACCTTCTTCTTTTCAATTGAGAAAAAGAGTGGCAGGAGAGGTGCGGTGGCGGGGGAGAGGGGGTTGTCCACGCGTATGGACGAGTGTTGTTATTCTGGCCAGGTACCATTGTTTTGTAAATAGTTTTTGGAGGCGCGCGATTGGCGGGAGCGGTACGGTAATTGCCGGCTGAAATTTCGTGTGCGCTCACGGGTCGGCTAACTCAAAATGGATGGGGGTTTCGGGCTCGCGTTTTGTGTGTGTGGGGATACTTGAGGGACGAGAGAAAGACTTTTTTCTTTCAGAAAGGAGATTGAGTGCGAGGGTTCAAAAACCAGGAATATTAAACTTTTTTGTTGTTGTTTCGTTCTGGTTTGGTCCGCTGGTTTGTCCCGAGAGACATCGGGTGGTGTGGTGGTGTCTGGGTTATCCGGCGAGAGCGAGGTTCGTCTCGTTGAGAGAAAGGCGAAAAGTATTCCCTGTCTGTTCGGCGCGGCGAAACAGTTTGTGTTTCTACCTCGTAAATAGAATGATCAATCGAACGATCGAGTCCCGCCACACCTGCAGTTTGTTATTTTTTTTTAAATATTATTTTAATTTTTAGAAGCATCATTTGCATTTTTAAAACGTTAATTTGTTTTATATTGAGTCTGGCATAAATACTGCGCTGTTTACTCAAAACTGATTGTTCATGCTGCATTTGATTTCGTCATTTTAATACAATTAATTGGCACGTTTTGAACTCAACGTAGAATTACGAATTTCTATTGAAATATTCATTTCCGTAGGAGTTTTTATTAAAATAAAGTTTAGTCTAAACTTTTGTGGGCAAATCATATTTTCTCTGGATATATCGGATTACAGACACGCATCGTGGACTGTCTCCGGTTCCGTTTGGCCGTCTGTGTCGCTGTAGTAGCCAGCGGGCCGTTGAGGGCGAAGCGAACCACATGCGCAAAAAAAAGCATGACGAAAAAAATAGAATGGCGACCGCGGGCAACGCCTCCGCTCAGCCGGCGCGCATCCCTTCCCGCGCTCTGTCCTCTCTCTCGCCACTCGTTCTCATCATCAAACTGCCAAAAAATAATTATAACCTTGGTGGTCGTCGCGGCCGCTATTGTGGATTTATAAATACTTTTGTGCTGTTTTGGCTGCGAGAAACTTTCCACCACCACCTCCATGCATTCACTTTTGAGAATTGGAACGCGGCCGTGTGTATTCGCTTCTATACAGATTTTTTTTTTTCTCATCCCCACCAACTTTCTTTTCTTTTGGTGACCAAGCTCTCTCCACACTAGAGCGTCATTGAATAGAGGATATATATTTTAGAAAAATAATTACCGTCTGCGCAGCGCATGCAGCAGCAGTTCTCTCTCTCTCGTCCTGTTTGTTCACCGCATAATTAATTAGTTTCTGAAAAGTGGAGCCATTTTGAGGGCCACGAGTGTAAAGTGAATTTGTTCTAAACTTTTTTTTCTTTCTTCTCTGTGTTTGTTGTTCCTGTCTGAAAGATAATAGAGAGATATGCAAGAGGGAAAAGCCGGGCGCACATTGACAGGCTGTGCTGTGTGGCGCCACTTTTTCGTGTTGGTTTTTTGCTTTTGTAAGTGCGCGTGTGAAAAAATATCGTTTTCTCTTGCTTAATCATTAAGATCGATCTGAATTTTTTTCCAAGTTCTTGGGAACAAACAAATTATTCAACTCTGATTGAACTAACATAATTTTTTAATTATAAGTCAATTGGTATGATGCTATGAAATCTTAAAATAAATCATGTCTCATATTATACATAATGTTATTAATTATCCTAATATAGATTAAATCGCCAACCTAATACGTATGTATATGCGGTCGCATTTTGCATTTCGACTCTATCCGTTCACCTCTTTGATCAGCGGCGCCTTTTCCCTACCGTTGCCCTGCTCGCGCGCCGCTCCGACCGCGAAGCATGCCGGGAAGAGGGTGTTGGCCGTCGACCCGACGCCCTCTACCTGTCATCTTGCCTCCCTACCAACCCCCTCCTTCTATTCTCGAATCTCCTTTCGCTCTGTTTGTGTGCCCGAGCGATGTCGAAGCCGGACCCTATAATCAGCCCGGCACGAAACACAAGTAGCCTTCGTTATGTGTCTGTTTTAAGGTAGCCGTGGTCGCTGTGCCTGCGGGGTGCTCGAGCGGCCGTGCTTGCTGCTGCTGCCGGTGGTGGTGGTGGTTTGAATTTGTCCCGGGCCACCCTTTTTCTCTCTCCTCTTCTTTCCGGCCACTTGTCGTGGTCCGGTTGCCAGCATGCTCTCTCTCTCTCTCAACCCCTTTTTCAGTCTATCTTCATCTCCTCCTCCTCCTCCGCCTTATTGATGACTGTGTGTATATAAAACAGTCGTTGACCTTTTTATGACGCCCCACTTTTAATGCGACCGACCGCACATCTTTCTGCCTGTTGACGTTCGTTTCGGCAGCCA
The DNA here is from genome assembly GCA_033995665.1 of Melogona broelemanni. NCBI lineage: Eukaryota > Metazoa > Arthropoda > Diplopoda > Chordeumatida > Chordeumatidae > Melogona > Melogona broelemanni. The sequence continues at coordinate 1,971 of JAUJYS010001657.1, read as the reverse complement.
ATAAAAATTGTGTTTCGAATACCACTGTGTAGGCAATGTGAGCTCCTGACTAAAAGACATTCGCGTTGGTTGCCTTAGGGTTAAAATTAGGCAAAATAGGCCGATGGTAGCGAACACAGCATGCATCTGTACATTGACGTTTGTACGCTAAATTCTATTTCAATGATTAGTTAATTTTGTCGTTCAATATTATATTTTATATTATGTATTCCCAATCAATGTAATGAAAACCACTAGAAAAGATAATGTACCTTCCGTGTTGCTTTGGCACTGTCAGAAGTAAACATTTTAAGAAATACATCTGTGGTATCTCAATTTGCCTTCATAAGAATTCGTTAGATTTTTTTATGAAATACTTTTACTTATCTGCTTGTAGTCATCCTGGCTGCACACTATATTCGTTATGGTTTTCGTTTACCGTGACCAACGCCACCAGCATTGCCTTTTTTTCTCAATTAGTCGTCGCGACTGTCTTGTTTCATGGAGTGCACGCACTCTCCCTAATTGGAGGAAACACATTCGGAGATCAGCCGAACTTATCTCGTGCACCGAGGCCGTGTAACTCGCTTGTTTGTTTTTCACTGTCTCGCAATCTTTTTATTTCAATTTTTTTTATAGCGCGTCTGTTGAGGCGCGTGAGACATAAAAAAAATGAAATAAATTGTTATCTTAATTCGATGTATCAATTAATGGCAAATGTCTGTTGATTGTTTTTTCTCCCCTCCTAATTTTCGCTGACGATGGGATCTCTCGTCGTCTATCTCTGGCTAAAACGATTTTTTTATCCTCTCCCCCACACTTCATCGCGGCGAGGTCTTATCAGTTATCGTTGTCGCGACTCACGACTTGGGCGATAGCAGCGACGCCACTTTTTCGCCCTCCTCGTTTTGTTCGCACCCTCACCAGCGCCCCCACTTTCGCGTAACGAAATGTATATCTCGTGTAGCGATAATATGACGTAAGTTGTGTATAATTATAGCGCTATCCGTTTTTATTTGGCGTTAAAGTCGGCATCATTGGAACCTTGGTCAGCGATCGTTCTAAATGTGACTTGAGTCTAACAAAGCATTTATATTTTTTTGTGTTTGTGTCGCTGAATTGTATTAACATTTTTATTAACAATTTTTAGTTAATTTCCTGAATTCATTAAAAAAGACGCGCTAATTTAGAGCTTTCGATTTTGTAAAAAATTTTTTTTTTGGCTGACCTAGCCGGGGGAATAGCACGCACATATCCCCAGATTTGGAAAGCTCACCACAACAATGGCTATAGGCATTCCATAAGGACAATTAGCTTTATTATGAACAAATCCATTTGTCGGTAAAGTAGGCAGACACGGAACGATTATACGCAAGGGCGTTTTTCCTTAATCTTTGAGTGCACAGATGGAGTTTCTACGACAATTAGCGGCAGGAAAAAAATATTCCCCCACCGACGTTCTATATTATATAGCCGAGGTCCTCGAAGTGCTAAACTAAACATGCGAGAAGGCGTAGGCAACGCACACTTTCATAAAAAAATTCTTTCGGTGCTGCGCTACTGTGGATGCAAAAATGCGTAAAAAATGCAAGTTTCCGGGGCGAAAAAAAACATCATTCGCTTCTGTTGATGCTAAACGGCGGCGAAAAAAACGTCGTAGCCATTAGTCGCTTAGCAAAAAAAGAATTGTTCTAATTTCTTTGGTGGGTGCACAGTTTGCACGGCAGTCGAGGCTAATGAGAGCTTACAGCAGCAGCAATGCTTTTAACCTGAGGGAAATTGGAGTCTTTTGGAGGAGGGGTTGGGGTAGCCCGGCCGTAAATGAAATCCAGGACATTCTAAGTAAACTGATATCAAATTATACGCAATAGTGCCACTGAGCAGTGTTGGGTTCGTTCCTTTTGAAAAGGAACTAGTTCCCGTTCCCGTTCCTCCGATAAAAAAAGGAACGTTGGCGTTCCTCCGTTCCTCAAAAATAAAAAGGAACGTTGG
>JAUJYS010001656.1:0-16745 GCA_033995665.1 Melogona broelemanni | reverse complement strand
TCGGTTAACAGCCGAACGCGCTAACCAATTGCGCCACGGAGGCACAGACAATTTGTTTACTGACGAATTTGTATTTTGTAATCGAATGCTTTTTCAATTAAAAAATAAAAGAAATAAACATTAATTTGAAAAATTAAACAATTCGCCCCCGAGTGGAATCGAACCACCAACCTTTCGGTTAACAGCCGAACGCGCTAACCAATTGCGCCACAGAGGCACAGACAATTTATTTAGTGAGGATTTTGTATTTCATAATCGAATGCTTTTTCAATTAAAACATAAAAGTGTAATTTGTCAAATATGTGTAATTAGTCAAACCAGTGAAACCGACAAATGTTTATTTGAAATATTTAATCCAAAATATTTTTCAATAATTATTTAAAAAAAAAAAATTAATTTTACTCAATTGAAATATTTAATCGAAATTTTTATTAAAGAATAAAAAAAATTCGCCCCAGGGTGGAACCGAAACCATCAACCTTTCGGTTAACAGCCGAACGCGCTAACCAATAGGGGCACGGCGGAGGCACATGAAAATTTTGCTACACCAAAATTTTGGACACATAATGTTTTTTCGAAAATCATATTTTTAAATATTAAGTTTTAAAACCAAAGCTTTAAAAAAAATCTTGCGATATTTTTGTCCTTACGATATTTTTTAACGACAATTATAACGATATTTCTTCACTTTAGTTTTTTTTTTAATCTCTTTACTAAATACATATACAGCAGCCAGTAATAATGTCGTTATCTAACGCAAGTAATTTTTAACAAAAATCAAATTCATCAAATGGGCTGTCGAGTGGATAAGCACATCGAGCTTCGCTTGACTCCGTAAGGTTTCGACTATCCAGCCAATCTTTCAGCCACTGCAAATCACAGGTGCAATTCCAAGGATTTCCTGAAGAAAAAAATCACAAATGTAGATTAGGGAGTCCAAAGCTTAGCGTTGTGATGATATTGTGTGTCATTTGAGGCGAAAGTAAATCGAATATAAAAACCCAACATTGTTTAAATGAATGGGTAAAGGATATGCAAAGGTAGAACGGGATGTAATGCTGGGAAATGTGATTAAATTACCGTCTCGCAATTTTTTTAGATTGTCCCCCTATTAGAGCTTATTTATAAACGTATTCACGTTAACACACGCTTGGTCTCTGACGCCGTCGACAGCCTGGCACTGAAAAGACAATGTCCCGTTTTGTGGTTGACACCTTCCATTGAGACGAGTGCCGATGACCACTCTTGAGAGTCGAAAAATTGAAGGTGTTGAAGCGAGGAACGCCATTACAGGCGAGATCTCTAGTCTAAACAAGTTTGGGATGGTGAGCATCAGATAGTCCCTATTTGCATATGCAAAAAAAAAATGTTCCTGTAACTTGTTTGCATTATAGGAGGATATTTCGGAGGATTTAGCTGTAATATCACATCGCGGGAACTGATTCAATGGGGTGATAAGATGACTGTGTTCAAAGGTTAAAGTTCGAATCTAACGAACATACTTTTTTGTCGTGAAGTTTTGTTGATTGGTTAAATTTTATTGAAGTGCTTGTGGAAGATTATGGGGACAACATATTGGTAAATAGTACTTGTTTTATTACGATACCAAAATAATTAAATAGAAATCAAATTATATCATTCAAATATTAGTTAAATTGATTAGAAATTAGCTAAATTACATAAGACATTATCAAAGAAGTGTTCAATCATGCCACGAATGATATTTAAAAAATACTTTAGTTTATCACATGACTGCGAACATTGGCTTAAAATCATATGTGAAGCAGAAAAATTATTTTCTTCGTTTTAAATTTTTGTAAATATATTAAAAATTTATTTAAATAATTTTTAAATAGTATTTTTTGCTGTAATATAAGTGTCGGTAACTCGTTAGTCTCTGTCCTGGGTTACCCATGTTTCTTGACGAGAAACTACATACTCCCAGGTATCGTGTAACACTGTCTAGCTTTGGTCGAGCCGGGCTTTATAATCCTCTCGTTCTAACAAACATGTCGAGGTCATCGGAGTCATGGACACACGAAACTGAATTTGGACAAATCAGGCAACTTGTCAGTCACGTCTCTCGCCTCGAATACATCACGACCGTCTGCCGCAAACAGGTGCGCGTTTCCTCAGCTTTTCCTTTACATGGCAGCAGAGGTGATCAATACTTGAAACAGCCGCGTGCTCAACGTGATTACCAAAATCAGATTAGCTATAATTGGAGATTAACGAGCGCCCACGCACTTTCATTACAAGTCTTAAATCAGCTCTGGAGGGATTTATGTTTTGAGGCGTACAGTGTGTACTTTCGAAGTGCTTGCAGAAACTACGTCAAAACTAACCCTTGGCAAGATGCAAAAATTACCGCAGAATTCTGGTTAAAGGAAATTAATTAGATAATAACCAAATTGAAGTTAACGTGTTAGCATTTCAATTTCAATTTTACGTTTGTCTCCTATATTACCATTTTTCAATAAATATTTAATGTAATGTTTAAGTAATTAGGAGCCGTTGGATTGTAATAGCCTAAATTGAAGAGTTATTCTCGACCAAAGAGAATGGGAAACGGCAACTTCTTGTTATTTTTGATATTATTAAAACATCGAAAATAACAAGAAGTTGCCGTTTTTTATTCTCTTTGGTCGAGAATAACTCTTCAATTTAGGTAATATTATTTATTTAAAGCTATTTTTGTGATATATATAAAAAATGCGATTTTTGGGTTTGATGTTAAAATGGAACAATTTGTACTGAATTTGTTGTGTGTTGCCAATAAATATTTATCTTCTCTTCTCAGGTGGGGATCGTTAATACCTTCGCATGCATCATTAATCGACAGCAAGGTAAAAATATTTACATACATTTTTCTTTTTTTTTTCAACCAGTTTAACTACTAAGTTGCCCATGGTTACTGTACATGTAATCGTACATTATGTCTAGCAAACTGGTCTAACTGGCCGCATGACCAATATTTTTCTTACGAAGAATGTGATCTCGACGGGGATCTTTCGATGGAAATGGGGCGGGCTTACGTGATTTTCTTGAGACTCGAAAGCGGGCTTGGAAATTGATCAGTGGTAAAAAAAAGTGGTTAGGAATTCTTCGAACTATTTTTTTTTTAAATCTAATAAGGCAGGTCATTTCGAATACAACTCAGTGGCACCGCCAACATTTAGCCGGTAAAGCGCTACTCATAATTTTTATAATGCGAAATAGAAAATTTGCCGTTGATGTTTGCTTGAAATTTTACTACACATACGACTCGTACTACTATCGTGATTAAGTTGCGTGGTGTATTGTCAGTCACCAGGTGTTGCCTTTGGTACAACTATTAGGGTTATTTAAATATTTTATGGTGGTTTTAATTTCCAATGTTTTTTCGTCTTAAAATTTATATAAGTGGTGACCTGTAACCTGCCACCGTAAGTGGTGACCTGACAATTTTAGGTAACTTGAGCTTCATCCTTAGGTAGGGATCTTTTCCGTGTCCCTGACATGATACAGACACGGGTCTGATTTGCATTCGTTACCAATCCCCTGTTCGGTCAGTGATTGTGCCACGTCAAACCTGTAATTTCAACATTTATTTTCGACAAGTTTATCGCGAGCACTTAATCCCCAATCACAATTTTTGCCTCACCTCCCCCCCCCTCCCCCAAATTCGGAAGCGCGAGGACTTGCGGTTTGACCATGTCACCGCAGAGTTTGAGCGACCGGCACGGACAGGGAGTGTCCGTGCCACCCAATAACACTTCAGGGGAAATGGTTGGTGTATTTTTCTTCAAATTTTGTTGAGGAATTTCACCAGTTCCGATGCCGCGGTGGAGTTCCCCCCTCCCGGGACGCCGTAACGCTGTTCTTTTGCAGTTGGCGATATACTCAAGACGTTACATCTTGCAAGACCCTCCGCTCACATTCTCTAAAAAGAGCTCAGGTTAACGGAAGTGTGGGCTGAGTGTCGAATTTTAGCTTTGTCTCGATCGACTTACACCCACGAGTGTATCTGGGCGCCCACTTCGTCGTGCTGAATAAAAAATTGGAAATTTGCTCTTGAAAAATTGACAAATTTCCTGATTAAAAACTATTGCGCAGACAAGATAATTCAATAACGTGAAATATCAGGCATGAGTCCCCACGGCTTTAATTCTAATCCAATAAAATATACGTGTGAGCGATTTTCTCATTCCAGAAAAGCTGTCCTGAGATGCCGATCAGTTTTTTTTTTTTTTTAAATCACTATAGTGCTAATCACTACAGGATTACCACCCCTCGTGTCTCTATGTCGATAGGTGAGGGGCAGGGAAAGAGATTGGAAGATGGTATAGCCAGGCTGCCGGGGATCAACCCCTAAGCTCTGGAGTCCCTAATGGAAGGGAAGGGGTGACACAAGTACCGCGGCTCTTCGAATAAACGACAGCCTGCGCCGGGAATCGAACCCGGGACAACCCGCTCAGTAGAATGTGACCATACCCACTAAGCCACTGGGGGCCGATCATGAATAAAATCGAATCGAATAAAATGGAATCGAATAGAATCGATTCAAAATGAAAGGCTTAAGCCCGCCTGAACCGCCTGAACCGCCTGAAGGGATATTCACTACAGTGAACCTGAAAAAGATAATAGCTATACGAGCTCACCACTAGGCTACACGGTATCTCCTCTACGATTTATCGGCGATATATCGTTAGGGATTAACGTGGGTATCTGTTTTCTCTCTCGCTGGAGGGAGCAGGGTCTTAGGAGGATGTACAGGTACTACGGGAAAAGATGCCGGCCGGGAACGGACGAATTTACGAGTGGAGAGGACTCCCGACCGTGGTTGTGGTGGTGGTGATGCAGGTGGAAAGGGTGTGGGGGATAAGAAGTGGCGCTGGCGGCGTCAGCGAGTGGGGCGGGTGTGGCAAAAAGAAGATACCGCGACGGGGTGTCCACCTTATAGACTGGCGAGAAAGAGCCAGCCTCGACTATGTAATCGTGTGTGTTCGTAATGGCCAATCGTCCAATACCCAACTGACGCCGTGTGTGCCGAGGCTGTGGTGCTGCAGTCCGCTTGGGCTGAGCCACTGTCTGGACTTTCAGACTGTTCACTTCTTTATGAGGGGGAGTGGAGAAGGGGTGAGAGGGGGTGGTCTGTCTCCCTGGTTAACCCCATCATCCTCACTCTCCAACAAATACCTGAGCAGGCGGCAGGCGCGCGCGAGCCGACATGCAACTACAAGTTTTAATGCTAAAAGACCTGTCGTGTTTTTTGTGTTACCTCATATTCGGTTGTATGCCGTGTTTTCCGACCTGTCAGCTGCTGTTTTTTTATTTTTATTGACAATCAATGTTTGTCATCACTGAAGCAAATATCACGATAGAAAATTCCGTACCCCTCTAATCGCCTCGAAAGATTAAATTGTGGAGGGGCACCGTGCCACGGGATCGAATAACGAACCCCCGAGCCGGGAATCGAACCCGGGATCGCCGCAGCAGCCGCGCCTATGACGGAAGCTCTACTGTTGAACTACGGCGATCGCACATACTGTTGCAATACCGCGCACTGGTACATGTAATTAATAGTGTAAACCTCAATTATTATTATTTTTTAAATTCCACGCGTATGGGGATTCGATTACACAATCTCATAACATAAAATCTGAAATTTTGGACTGGACGGATATTTCGTTTTTGATTAAATTTTACCTAGACTGGGTTTCGAACACGGAACTTTGGGCGCGAATCAACGCCTTTAATTATTTAGCAGTTACGCCCCCCCCCCTCCCGCGTAAAGTAACTGCCATAACAGACAATACAACCGTTACAGATGATAGATCGCGGATGATGGACCGAGAAAGACGGTACATATTATACGAGCGCAGAACTTGTTGGGTTGACATGCGCGCCTCAAGTTATTGGACGCTGCATGTTTATCTGTTTCTCTGTTCTCCTCCCCCTTTTTTCTTTTCTCTTTTCACCCTGGAAATAAGCGGTAAATGCTTCCGCCTCATGACTTAACTTTCAACCACAAACGAATCTGTCACTCTGTTTTTAAATGGATTCTTTTTTTTTTTTTTTGTCTCGTAAAGTTTTACAAAATCAATTTATCGTTGGTCAAAGTTTTGCCAATTTTCATCAAAAAAATGTTAACGAGTGAGTGCGTAATTAGCATTTTATTATGGCTTCTGACATGGTGTGGTTAGTTGTTGTTTTAAAATCTGAGTTTGTTTTGGATTATGCGCCGAGACTTGATTTGTTTACCGTTTTCACTTCCGGGCGCGCATGTCAGACTTGTTGAGTTCTGTTGTTTAGGGAAACGTCCGCAGCGCCCCCCAGTGTGCGCACCTGACATATCGTGTTTCAAGGATCACGTCGCTCATCGCTCTTGGAAAATATGTCGCTGGAGGAATCTCTCTTTCTTACTCTTTTCTTGCACGTGCCAAAGGATGGCGGTGCCACCACCCCTTTCACCAGCCTCACAAGGGTCGTTCGCACGGAGCGCGTACACAAGAACAAAATATTGCTCACATTTAAAGACATTTTCTTGTCTAAAATATTAAGAATTTAACAAAGTATTTGGATAAAATTGTGCCGAATAAATGTTTAACCCTGAATTATTTTTAACTGTTATTAAATAATTTTTACTTGGTTTCATACCTAGATAAGGATCTTTAACGTGTACCCGACGTTGTACAGGCACGGGTCCCGCAGCTTTGAACGTTGGTTACAAAAGAAAACGAGCGCACACGAATTTATCGCACGAAAAATTCCTATGGATTGGTCGGGAATTGAACCCTCGCCACTGGAATGGAAGTTCGACTCGCGATAACGAAACCATACTGTGACTTAAGCTCTCAATTTAAGATGCTCAAAAATAAAAAATAGGGCATTAAAATTTCGGATTGATTGTATTTGCAAGCAATCAGTGATGACATGGTCTATATTAGAAACAATAACTTCAATGGCCACAAAATATATAAATTGCTCGTACACATAAATTGCTCGCGATTGTCGCAGTGACAGGTGGCACGCGAACGTATTTGCATTGTCATTTTGATGCGTTTCATTGAGTGGGCACGCAAAACTGTCGCTGGACTAGGCGATCGTTAATTCGTTATTAATGCGCCGCCCCGATGATCCCGAACTTGAAGTGACGTCACTACTTGTTTCGAGCACGCGATCGAATTGAACTCGCAACACAATCACTTTGAAAAACGGTAGACGTCATCACGAAGAATTGACCACACGTTCACCCGTGCGAGGAACTGGAACTGTTTCGTATTCAAAAGGAACGAACCCAACATTGCATGTCTTGCGGTGGTTTTTAGATTGCATTCGTTATATGGTACTCAGATTGATTCAGTCCTATTGTCAATTCAATGACTGGTTTCAATGCCAATCGTATGGATGGCTGTTCTCCAATTGCAATTCAACCCAATTTAACTGTCTGTCACTATAAATTACCCTACTTGGACACACTGCATCAGTAATTTTGCATAGTCTATTACTTTACATTAAAAAAATAGGGCGAATCATTATTATAAGAAGATTATTGTTCGGTATAGGATGTCTCCGTCAACAAGGAAGAATTCATCTTTCGCCATGACCAGCCTGTCCTGCACCGACGATTCCATCCTTATTCTTATTTTTTCTTATTCTTGGGGTTTAGCGTCTCGCGACCATCAATCACCCTTTTCGGAATCAGCCTTAAATCCACCGCCAGCCTAATCTTCAAGTGTGGTGGTGGTGGTGGTGGTGGAATAAATACGTAAAGATACGTATTTTTTACGGTCAGGACAATGAACTCTGTCCAACATATTTGTGTTGAGCTGCTTGCCTGGCACCCCCCGCCACCGCCACGGTGCTGCCTGCTAGTGCATCTGCTGACACTCGCGAATGCGCTCTGTACATCCGACTGCGATGATGCTAAAGCACAATTATTCTAGGCCAATCTCTTTTTGGTCCGAAAAAGATTTGTTGCTTGGGTAGCCGGTGACTGCGTTGTTTGTGAAAAGATCGAAGGCAGAAGGGAGAATCGAAAAGGGGGACAGCGTCACTAGTGTGTTTCGAAGGGGCACTAATAGGAGCGAAAACAGTTTGCGGTTTAACGTATGTACGGCAAACGTGGTAGGGACGATGAAGGACCGTGAAGGAGGAAGAGACAAAGGAGAGACAGCTTGTATTTTCAATTACAAACATTCGTTCGGATAATTTTGAAGATTAATTTCATACTAATAAATAAATAAAATTCTAACCACGTACTGCATTCGCTCCCATAAGTGTTTCTACGAAACAAACATCGGCTAGTGGCTACACAGTAGTGACGCTGTTCCCTCGTTAACACTCCCTTCTGCCTTCAATCTTGTTACAGCTGCAGTAAACACGTGGAACCGCTTGGATAGGGGGTGGTGTGGTGGGGGTGGAGGATGAGTCGACTGGAGAAGAAGAAGAAGCCGTTGCTCGCCAGCAAGCGCATCTGACCCACTTTTTTGCTGGCGAACGTTCGAGTGGAAAAATGAATGGTTCGTTCGCACGTGCGTGCCGGCGAAATTAATTCGAGCGCCATCGGCGTGGATCCACACTGGCCATTCGGTGCGATTCACCGGCCGTGACAGACGGTGAACCACGTGGTGCCTTGGCGGTGGCGCGCTTACCTGTGGCTTATTGCGGCGCCTCTTGGAGAGGTGCAAAAGATCGCCGAAAAATGAGGCACGCTTTTTTTCCTCTCTCTCTGGAAATACTAGAGACAAGGACGCGCGAGTTCGAGGAATCTCCGGTGCATCGCGACTAAATACTCTTGTCGATCGAAGCTCCTTTTTTGCCAGAGCGTGCTCAATACATCTGAACTGTGCTTGACATTGGGCATTGGGGGGTACATTGAGTCTTGGAAATCGTAGGCTCTGCCCAGCATTAAATTACAGATCGCATGGCTCTAAGCTAATTGAGCTCATTTGAAATGAAATAAGACAAGAAATCTTGAATCACCTTAAAGCATTCTTACCACACAAATTAAGATTGTGATTGGCCTGTTTAGTCAAGACCATTTGAGAACGCAGACATGAAGAACGTCCTGGAATCCTTATGCCATATACGAAGCAAGTCAACTAGACACTCTAGCACGCTCCAGTAGATTGGTACTTTCGACAGGTGTATTACTTCGAATCGCTCGTTCCAATCGAGCCTACATCTTCCACTCCTCTTTCTACCCCACCAAGGACGACTTGTTCGGTTAAGGAGATCGCTACATTCACCTCTAGAACTCCTTGTTCCAATCCGATCAATTGGTCTGAAATTTCTTCGGGCATAGTGTATGGCAGAAGCAGCACACACGCCGATATTAGGAATAGCCTCGATTTGCCAATAAAATCGACGCTGTAGATGATTGATTAGGATTTTGTTTTGTGTGTTCGTCAGACTCGTGTGGCTCGCAGCTGACTCGGAGCGTCACGTGTATTGTGCTATGCGGAAGAAAAGTGGGCTGTGCAAAATTGGCGGTGGCTCGACTTCCTTTCAGAGGCGTCGTGTGGCGAGACTAGACCACTCGCTGCTAAAACTCGGTTTCTCTTTCGAGGAATGCAGCACTCTTGGTGCCAAGATTACAAAAAATTCTGCTGATTTTGACGAGTAAAAATGGTGTTTCGGATTTTGTTAAAAAATGTTGTTTTGGGAGCTTAACATCGTTTTCCAATCTTGAAGCTCTCCAGGGGGCGACCTGGTAATATTACCAATCCTAAATGGAAGGGATCTTGAACCTGTATTTGACAGCAGGTAAGGATCCCATGGCTTTAATTGCATTCCGTAGGAAGACGCGCGTATTCATTTAGAGTCCCCCCCCCCCTCCAAGGGGCGATTTGGTAAATTCGTCTATACTAGACTTCATACCTAGGTATGGATCTTGAACGTATACCTGACATGGTACAGATACGAATCCCTATTTATTTACATCCATTCCATGCTGAAGACACGCATAGTACGTGTCATTTTTTCGCCCGAAAAATTGCGGAGGTTTATGTCGGGAATTGAACCCACGCTTACGAGTGTATGCCGCTGGTATTTCACGTTACTAAATTGTTGTTGTTTAAGTCCAGAACGCAGCCCAGCTTTCAAATGTAAAACGTCCTTCAAAATTAGATTCCAATAGTCATCAACAACTGCTCAGTCATGTGCTATCCAATTTCAATTTGATTGGTGTCTTGCTGGGTTCTGGCCCCTCACATATCTCCACAGAGACACGAGGGTGCAGTAATCCTGTAGTGCACTAGGCGCTACGGTGATTAAAAAAATATATATATGAGTCCCCGCAATGTAAAATGAGAACGACTCGTCGACGACTCTCACAAATATTTGATGAAAAATGGACGAAATATGTTGGTTGTTCCAGTGAGAGGTTGACCAACTCCCTCCAGGGGTCGCTGCTGCGCCAAATACATGCAGCCTAACGAGGTCTTTGACAGTGGCTGAGGGTGACCCCCGCCATAGGTCGAATGCATGACAGGCATCACGTATGGGGCTATATGGCACACGCGAAAAGTGCAACGGCGTCAGAGTGGATCAGACGGGTCACGAACGCACCTACAGAGGTTGGACAAAATGGTGGAAACAGCTCAAATAAGGTGCACAAACAGATTAGTTTCCATTATTTCGTCCAACCCACCTACCTACCTCCTCCATCTCCATTACATTCCCATTTACTTCCACCTGGCAGGATTGCGAGGAAATAATCGAGTTAATTTTTTGTTACTTTTTGCTTTGATGAAACTGGAGGGTTGCTGGCCGGTTAGCGCCACTAGTGATCGTAAAAGTCACTAGTGGCGCTGCTTGCGTAAAAACGAGTAAAAATATCGGCGTTGATATCGTTTAGCTACGTAGCTTACGAGAGCGCTGCGAGATCGGCTTCGACCGGAGCCGATCAAAATAGGAATCCTTCCATTTTGATCGTACTCCTCGAAAACGTTCGTACCTCCCAAAAAGATCCGCTATTTCACCTCCAAGCGCCTCGATTTAGGTCCGGAGCGGGCTTCGGAGCCCGGCTCCGAATCAAGTTCCGAAGGTTTCGCTCATGTGTAAATAGGGTATTTAGACATAGTTTCTAGCCAATCGTGCTAGCGCCCAGCACGAGGAGCGAAACTCTCGGTCGAGACGTCTCCTGACAGCGGGAAGATTTTCCTCTCAATCGTCGTCGGGGTTGGAACTAAACTGCGGCCAGCTAAATCCGATCAACAGTTCGTCAGCTGCACTCGGACGCTCCCATCTTTTTTTTTTTCGCCAAATACAGTGCGACTGAGATCTTTGTGTCAGCGCGAGCGCGCGGGACCCGCAGGGCCAACGTCTCGGTTACCCAGAACCAACGAGACCGGACAGAATGTGTGTATACATCTACACTACCCCCGACTCAGAACTCTTAATTAAGTCAAACACAATCTCGTTTCGTGCCGGCGCTCCGATACGGCAAAAATATCTTCCGGAGAACACGTGCACAACAATGTTACTCGTATTTTCGACAGGGTGTCACAGAGATGATAACTCAATATAGGAAAATCGTGTAAGCATTGATTATTTGCAAGGGAGGTTCAAACAGCTATATAACCGAAATTGAGAGAGAATCAACGAACTTCACCTCACCTCAAGAATCGAGAAATATCAATATATATTTGTCAATTACAGAACCATACAACCGACCATAAGCAAAATAAATTCATTTTCTATGTAAAGCAGATTTAATTGTCTTCAATTATTCGCTGACCCAACAATGAGGCCGTAATGTCGCCGAGAAAATCACTCACTTTTACCATCGTGTCGTGGACCAATTCACCGGTACTTCTAGGCATCGACATTACGATGCAGAATTCTCCGCGAGAATCGTCCCGTGATTTTCGGATTGTCACAAAATATCGTTAAAATCAAGACAAATTGTTCACCAATTCCAACTATAAGGTACAAGGGGTATAGCTGCGGGTCTCTGAACGATGCGTAGGCATAGTCGAGACGACTGGAATCCATTTCACGGAATTACTGCAATATTACGACGGGCACCGGCGAATGGTGCTATACACAGGCCATCGTCGCTGCACTTAGAAATTCAATTAACTCGGCTGGTTGGCATCTTCGCCATCGATGCTGTATAAAGTATATTTTTTTTCTCTGCCTCCTCTTTCCCTTTCTGTCTTATATGTCGGCACAGATATGCCGTAGTCACTCGCACACACGCTAGGTCTCTGGGCGATGCAAGCAACAACAAGAAGAAAAAAAAAATAACCCAGACAAAAACGAACGCAATGCCGACCGCAAATACGTGGCACATGTAGGCCCTCGGACAAGGAAACAGACGATGGATCATCAACCACCGAAATGCGAGACAACAAAAAATATTGGTGTTGTTGTTTTTATCCGATAAAAACGTTATCTCTTCAGGGCCGCATACGCCTGCTCTTCCGTTGGAAATAAATCCACGGTTAAGGCTTATCTTTTTTTCTCCTAATAAAAGAGATGGATAATATAGTCAATTGAAAAACTGGTACATGACTTTTCTCTGGTCATAGTTTGATACAGTGGACAACCTAAACTAAACCTAACCCTTTATTGCGCACGGTAGGATGAAACTCGCGAATAAAGCTTGTTAAATTTCTTGGCAAATGAAACAGACTTTTAGCGAATAATTCAATTGGGAACTCAATGGCATTAGCCAATTACATCCGCAAACAGTTTGTCTCCCACGACATGTTTTATTAATATCTTTCTATGGATGCTCACAACGTGGCGCAGAGACCAAAAGGAGTTCGGAATAGAACTGCGGTAAAAGGAAAGGAATTAATTTCGGAGAAGGTAAAATCCTATTAGCCAATACGCACCCCACTACCTCAGACACAAAAAAAAAGAGAGGACGAAAATAAATGGCTGACATTAGATTTTTCACAGTTTAATTGCCGCGAGAAAGTCAACGTTCCTTTAATCCACTTTCCAAATCGACAGCACGAGCTGTTAACAGCACGTGACAAATACGCGTTGAGCCAAAAAAAAAAAAAAAAAAAGCGCAAACCACAAAATATTGGCCCCCGCCATGTAGAAAAGGCCTACCCTTAGTCGGAAACGCCAAGAAATGGAAGTAGAAACAATATTTCTTCATCAGCAACCATGGACGAAGGTTATCAACACCACCACGATCTCGTAGAGTGGAGTTTGATGGTATTTTTTTAGGACGTAATTGAATTCAGGACAAGAAAGACAGTTTTAGCGGAGGACAGGCCTCACGGCTAGCAAGGCCACGTATAGGTAAACACGTTTGAAACGTTAACAAATCAATGGAAGTGCTTTGAATTGTCTTAAAGAACTGGCGCACTAAATTCTGTTGCTATCTGGGCGAGATCGTTGAATTTAAACTGGCGTTAAACTGGCTGAAAATGTTACTTTTATCGGACACAGTTTCTCGCAATTCACTTCCAGCGCAGTTCAATAAATTAAGCTTGCCGAAACATAATAGCATTTCGCTTGGAGCGGGACCCATTTATTTAATTGGGAGCCGGCAAAATTGAATTACAACCCCAAGTTGAGATTCCAATGGACCATTGCCAGAGGACAAGGGCACGCAAGCCGCTAAATAAATACACCGTTTTAATCGATTTCGGGAAAACTTGCCAAACTGGTAAATACCACCAGAGAGCCATTGGCAACCAAGGCATACATTTTACAAAATAAAACAAGAATATCAATAAGCTTCCATAAAAAATGCAATTCAATAATATTTCAATACGAAATTAACTACTCTTAAGCACGAACTTTGTCTGTATAATATGTTGAACACCAAGAATGAAAAAAAAAATTTGAACGCCATACTAACAAACAACTTAGGAAATCACCGTGTAGAAAATCAATACACTTAGTCTCGCGTAAAGTCTATAGAGAACATTGCGTAAACATTAGCGTAAAGTAAAAAAAAAAAAAAAAATTCAACAGCTGCACAAATTGAAAAATGTTTTGAGATATTTCTTTAAGAGAAGTTAACTGCTTAGACTGTAAATAATTGAATAACCAAATTTGTGTTTACAAAAAGTTTCCTGCGTATGACGCAGAATGAGATTCCAGTTAATTAGTTCAGCAAAAAATCCGCACTGTTAGAAGAACGAACTAAAAAAGCGAAATCACACCAACGCTATTAGATAGAAACCCAAAAAAGAGCTTAAATTTTTTTTTACACTACTTTTGGATCTGAACTGCAAAATAAATTATTGCTAAAAGGGACATACAATTTCGAAAATAAGGTTATCCAAGGAACTACCGTACATACATGATATTTAAAAAAATAAAGATATTAAAAATGGCATGGCAAAAATGGCATACCCACTTACTCCTGGAAAATTTCGATTACTATAATTACTCTTAAAGATTAAGCAAATATTAGCATATATTTTACATTACATTATACAGGGTGGGCAAAAAAAAAGGCACCCCAAATTGTTTTAGCTACAAATTGAGCAAATGTTTACAGAATGCTTTGAAATTTTGTAAAAACATTCATAAACTAATTACAAAGAAATGTATCATTTCAGGTTTTTTTTTCAAAGTGTCCTATTTTTTTAAAAAAACAAACCCGGAAGCAAACGCTGATGGGCAAATTTCGCGTCTATTGACGGCTATTGCAGCGATTTCATGCAGACTTCTGAAAACAATTCAAGTTAAAAAGAAATATTTATTAATACCTGAACAAATTACTTCGAAATACCAGTCTTTTGTACAATATTTCCCTGACTTTTGTAACTTAAGGGTTACTTCTCCTGATTCAAAACCAATTGTCAACTTATGCCATATTTTCTTCATTTGCGTGCCCTTCTTGGTCTCCTGATTTCCGCAAGACTTTCAATGTGTATGAATCAATTTACGGTTATTATTTCTCAATAAAGTTTTATAAGCATCGCCTAGCCTAATAATTTTTTTATTTTCCGTAAGAAAATATCGCAGTTCGGTCGCCTCACTGAACGCTAGTTTGGATCAAGTTGGCAACGGCACGAGTCGTCAATGTTGACTGCGTAATGCAGCGCCCCCTATAAACAGAAAAATTTTCCATGGCACTTTTGCGCGAAAAATTTGAAAATAAGGAGTTGATCAACACCCATGCCAAGTTTTAAGAAAATCGGTTAACTTTTCGCGAAGATCTGTTAAGATTAATTTTGGGTGCCTTTTTGTTTTGCCCACCCTGTATATTATATATTTTACATTTTACGAATTTATTTTTTAAATATTTATTTTTTCTAACAAGCGTACACGGATTTCCATGGTTAACTTGAATGCATTCCAAAACCGCTCTTGTAAACACTACAGAGATACTGTACACCTCTTAGTGCTTAAGCATAATTGAATCGCGAATAATTACAGCTTGCTGCAACAATAAAAATTATTTCGCGTGCAGAAAACTCGTAGCACCAATTATAGAACAGTAACTGCCAGGATGTAATTGTTGGCATGTGTGACCAGACAATTTCATCCACCAAGCCTGCGCATAACCATAACATTAACGCTCTAAAAATATTAATTAGGCGTCCACCTATTCTACGTTGGGGGCACCACAATTAATTCAAGAGTTCAGGAAGTATTCGACAACAACGCCGAGTAAACAAGAATTGATTGTGAACAGCTGGCGGGGGGAAATGGCAAAAAAACACCATTTAATCGTTTTCCTACGCCACGGTACTTAATACAGTTGTTTATACGAACATATTTCGCAGCACGTGTTTTCGACGCGTCATCGTGTGTACATACAGACATCGTGTAAAATATGGAAGTGGTTGTATAGGAGGGAATGCCGCGACAAAAAAAAACGTGCATCACAGTGCACGCATTATTCAGTGCTTAGTCTAATTGAATCGAAGATAGAAACAGTCGTCAATGCGCCTTGTAACCTGCCTTGTACAGAGTGGGGTCCGTTATCGTAAATATGATTTTCGTAAAAACGTAAATTCAATCTGCGGCACATCGAGTCTCATCATTAAATGATGATAGGGGAGAAATAAACGAAATATGCGTTTAATTAGGACCATAATTGGAAAAATATTCAGATGCCAATGCAAAAAGATAAAAGGATATAGTGTGCATGTTAAATGACTTAATCAATTCCAAAACAAGTTTTCCATATTATTAAATTCTTTACATTCTTATGTCGCTAATGACATTTGGATGAAAAGAAAAATTTTCGCTTACGTAGGAATTATATGATAATTTAATGCTTTGTCTAAGCTCTACCAGTAAAAGTAATATTTAAAAACACTATTTTCTTAACCATGCTCAAGAAGTTCGTACGTCGTTTTGACTGCTAAATAACAAGCTTCCTTCTCTCTACTACTATAATCACAATAAGTGGTTTTGACGTAAAAATAAAGTGGTTACTTTCATAAAAAAACAAAAAAACATTATATACATTTCGTTTTACTCGTCCCCAAAGTGTTTTCCGAGGGTTTTAAAAAAATTCGACGAGCCATTTTTCATTGACACAAAAAAAAGTAGGAAACCAGAAATAGGCATTGAAAAACCACCACAATATGTTTTTGAATTGTTTAATAATCGTATTCAATAAACCAGACGTTTAGGATGTCCGTAGGATACCGATGTACCGAACCACATTCTTAAATTAATATACGTCATAACTCGACGACGTCCTACAAATGTTCAACTAGGTGGCGCGTTCCTGTAATCCCGCTACTGGGAAGCGTACTAACCGATGGCTCATGAGCCTACGGTCCCGGGTTCGATTCCCGGCACAGGCTTTCGTTTATTCG
>JAUJYS010001655.1:0-16745 GCA_033995665.1 Melogona broelemanni | reverse complement strand
TTAAGGGTTGGGGCGGGGGAGGGGAAATCGTTCGAGGGGGGAGGAGAAGAGGGGGAGATGCATGTATTTTTCGGTTTCCAACGAGCTAATTCGCCGCTGCTCGCAAACAACCTAGGGAAAATATACAGGGTATCACTAAAATTTGGTATTGTTGTCGTATTCGTGGGCCTGCCTGCTCACGCCGAAGTGCTCAGTGTATGCTATGACCCCGCGACATGTGATTGGAGTAACCAGATGGACTATCGTATTTCGATTAAAATGTACATCCAATTTCTAGTGAAGTGACGTGTATGGATGTCTGATCCCCTCCTTCGGCGAATAAACGGTCTCGTTACAATCATTCGGAATCAAGAGTGGTCAATAGTCCGGAATTTACGAGTGTCCGCAAGAGGTTTTATCACAGCTTCAGTTTTCTTGAACGTAAATTATTTTTTCTCAAAATTGTCAATGAATAATTCCTAACGCGTAGCAAGCACTCGATTTTTATAGAATGTCTGCACGATCGAAGCCATGAATAATTCCTTCTCGGTGCGAATATTAAAATATTTGTATAAATGCAATTAAATTATTTTTATCAACCAGAGTTGTGGATGTTAGAGGGGGAGGGGCCGGCGGAATGTTTCAAAATGTTTATTGTCCTGTGAGAAGAACCTTTGTATCTTGGACGTCGATATTACTTACCTATACGAATTCGCATCTTAATCTCCTGCGCAATATAAAAATGAACAGTGGAAGTGTGGCGAGTTACAAAGAAATTCTAAATTGACTATTGCCATGTATATTTCTTTTCCAGTGTGCCTTTTCACGCGTGATAATAGACCGATAAAAAAGCCGATAACTAATCAACGAATCCATTAATAAAGTTTGCCGGTTGCTCAAAGCCGATATTCCCACACTCAGCAACGAAAGTTTCGCTATACACCCTAGTATGCAGCTCCACAGTGTTCTGGACTCGAGCTTATATGGATCAATTTATACATAAAGGCTTGATGGAGCAGCTGGCAGTTCGCATGGTCAAAGGAAACGCGATATGTATACGCCGGCATTCTGTTGTGGCGCATGTGACACGGTACGCGTGAATACATGTGACTCGTATATGTGGAACTCGCGACTGTCTATACGAGTCTTAGCCGCCCGGTATAAAGATGCAAGGGCGAAAGGTGTCAGATGATTGACACATTTTTCTACCCGGCAGTGCTGTCAGCCGTCTGGATATTTCCAGACAATTTATTAGGCGGGAAAAGGGAAAAAACATTTAGCCGTAACGATCGCGGACTATAGGTCACGCAGCATGATTTTAAGAATATATTTTTTTCACCGATTTCAGTATGTGTTAGTAGTGTATATTTTAGATGTGCATAATTTTCGAGCATTTATTTGGAATCGTCTCAGGGGAACGCAATCAAGTACAGCCGGATGTGTCCCCTGATGGAATATGTGCCCCTCCACAAATACTCAATCATTTAGAGGGGTACATAATATCCATTAGTGATAGTCACTATAATTTAATGAATTACAAATTTGTCATAAATTACAAATACAATATTTACAAAAAAAAAATTTCATTGCAATTTTAGGAGAGAGCTGAGCTGGCGCTTCTAAATACATAACTCACGTCATTTGAAATCTAATCATGAAAGAAGCGCATGAATGATACCACATTTTTTTTACCACACACACCCCATATTCTAAGTCTAACTTTTAGGCATTGTAATTCTTGTAGCTAGTCGGATAAAAAATGTTCTCGGTGTTACGAATGCTGGTGGTTTCCTTACACACGTAACAGCAACATAAACTAGCGTTATACGCTGGTAGGGCACCAGGACGTGTCAGTTAAAAACCTTCGCGCCACGGGGAACCGGAAATAGTCTCCCAAATACATAAGACCGTATTTTACGACGCCCGAGGCACCACCTGGCGAGCAACCGGCGCAATACATCGAATACGCATTGCCGTTTCGTGTGGTGTCAACGTGAGAGAGAGGCAGCGCATATCATCATCATCGGATGTTCTTTTATATCTTTCGAGGAGCAATCGCATGTCCTGAATGGGGGGTGGTGTTGGGGGTGGAGGTGGAGGCGGTGTGCCCAGCCCCACGGGTTACCATTCATTAGCCGGTCAGAATGGATAACAATGGCTCGGGATGAGCGCGCGTTCAATTCCGCTAGAGCGACGTGGCAAAAGGGGTGCCCCGTCGACACGGGCTCAACGCGGCTAAAAAGGAAGAACGTCGCCGGGCCGTATAGTTGCCCGCGACTAACGCGAACACAATGGACGGTGCCCACCGCTATGGCTGACCAGTTAACACGCCGTGAATGGCGTGGATATCTGTCCTCCAGAGACCCCCCGACCGTATAACGCGGGGCTGCGCTGAGCTTTTAATGCCCGTTCGACCATTTATTTAGGTCTAAGAAATCGTGTTGTCTCGATGGTCAAACGCCTTTAGAAAATCCGGCGTGCGTTTGACAGCTAACTCCCACTCATCTGAATTTTAAATAAGTAGACGTGACCAAGCTGGCCACGCACAACTTCACATGACAAGCTTTGGCAATACAGATCTAGTGCTGTTCTTCAAAGTCAAAAACGAGCAACCACATCAATCATCAGGGGCCCGCGTACGCAAAATAATAAATCAGAATTGGGCTTCTATTTCTTATGATTTTGGAAAAAATATAGCTGATAACAAGGTTAAGAGAAAGTAACTACTGTGCCAGCTTGCCGGACTTGTTAACAGATGTTGTCACAACATCGTAAATTGATCATTTATAACGCAATATACGTAATACTCACGTATTTAGCATTTGAAAATATTTTCTGTCTTGCCAAGGACTGCCATTTTGGGAGACCACGTCTGACTTAAAACGCCTAACTTCGTTTATTTTCCACACGTTTCAGTTTAGTAGCATATAGGTGATTGGTAAGCGATTAGAAAAGCACGTACCTATCGATGATAATTAGAATCCACTCACAGCCAGCTCAAACTCCACCTAGTGACCAGCTCTCGTAAATAATGCACAATATTTTTTTCCATTGACTTTGCTAAAACGGTGTAGAATACATTGCATCGCTTTGCCGTTAGGTGGTAAAGACGCCCGCAAAGCAATGTGCGAAAAAATCGAATTTTTCAAATGATGAGTGAGGAGTGATTATTATTTTTTTTTTTAAATCACCGTAGTGCCTAGTCCACTAAAGGATTAATTCACCCTCGTGTCTCTGTGGAGATATGTGAGGGACAGGTAAGGGAAGGGAATGCTCGATTTATATCGGTGGTGTAAATCTAGTAAATCACATTCCATAAACAGACATGCAAATTTGTCTATGCACTTGTGTTTTATACTCTGTGATATTTAATACTCGTCCCTGTTTGAAACGCGAAAATGGCGTGATCTATGACGCTCACCTCTATTTTTGATCAATACTCCGTGCACCGTCTATGTATAACTTTCCATCGCGTTGACTGATGCAATTCAAATGCCCATCAACTAGCTGCGGAGAGCATTCGCCTCGTGTTTCCTGGGATCGGTTGAGACGGGTGGGAGAGGGTTGGGAAGGGGGGTGGAGAGGAAACGAAACCGACGTCTGTTTATCTACGATTAATAATCAGCCCGCGAAAATCATACCTGTTCGCGCGTCCAATCTGTAATTCTCAATTTGAGATAACCGACCTGGCGCGCATCCGCTTCGCATTGATCTTCGGGGGGGGGGGGGGGGGAGAGAGCGACGGAAGACGTGCGCCACTCGATCCATCAGCGGTAATTTAAATTTGAATATGAAAAATTGGTTATGTGCATTAAACAGTACTGGCGTTGCTGTTTGTATTAGGTGTTGTTCCTCAGACCTTGAGTTACTCCCCCATGTCGTGTGAAGACTAGGAAACCACCGACGGGTATTTAGTTTCGTCATCGGGGAGATCGATGCAGATTCGTCCGATCAAACGTCCTCTGATTTTCGGGCTTCGATGGCACGTCAACTTTCAGCATAACTTTTTTTTGCAAATGAGTAATCCTGTTGGACAACGATTGTTTACCGAACATATCGCTTTTGCTCTGGGCTTGAGTGACGCTGCGCCTTCAAACACATAGAATTTATGTTCTGTTATCGGCTTATATGGATAAAGAGCTCAACTCCAAAGCTAATTTTGTTTCAATGTCTGCCATTCGAAAAAAAAGTTTCAAAATAAAAATAAGCCATTCAAGTATTTAAATTAAATTGTTTAGTAACTCACATTAGTTATATTGTACATTATTTTTTGATTACCTGAAATTATAAACTTGCATTTACAGCAAAAGGATTGCAAAGATTGGATGGTGCAAAAATAATTCAAACGTACTCTGTCAGTGACCGCCACTTCGCCAGCCACTGAGCTAATAATTAATTTGTTGTGTTTTGCGCAGACAAGAACAAAAACATTCTTCTACACGGGTCCTCTCGTGACGAAGTAAATAGTATCCCCCAACAGCAAAGCACGGGAACAGAAATTGCCGTTATGAGAAGACCAGCCAATGTAATTACATTGGCTGGTCTTTCATCAGGAAAATCCTTTTATGTCAACAGATAGCTTTCTGATAACTTTGCTATGTTCCACTCACACAACTTCTATAAAAAGCACAATGGACTTACCTAATATATATATATTTTTTTGTCAATGAGACATCATCTGTCTATGCAGACAAATGTGTGCGTGTCAACACGTGTAGTTTGCATTTTGTTTATAAAATAAATTCTAAGATTTTGGCATTCACAGCGATTGCAACAAACTTAAACTCTATAAATCTGGCGCAACACTAGACGGCAGCACCTTCAGCGATGCAAGTGTACCCTTTCGAGAGTCGTGGCCCGCGGATTCGACTTTTCCACTCTCCATTTCGAAAAACGTCTGCGCCGGAGAGATTTTGAAATGATTTCGTGAATTTATGTGCACCAGGCACGGAAGATTTGCGCGGCCAAAGGAAACAATTAACTCCCGTGTGAATTACAGTATAATGTGTGAACATGATATACCGCCCTGGCGGGGTTTTTTCGGCGTAAGCAATTCCGAGTGCAGCAGAGAGGTTGCCGCTCTCATCGTTTTTTTTTTCCACCCCGACGCGCGCTGGACAACGCCAGAGACCGACGAACGTTATTATTATTTTTTATCGCGGAGTCCCACACACACTATCTTGTACCAGATAGATGCAATACATGCGATACGGTATTTCTATGCAAAGCGATCTCGACAAGGGGCAATTCGTAAATGCAATTAACGCACGTGTGTGCGAGCAGGTTTAAAAAAAAATATATATTTGATCACGCAATAACTTCTGCTCGGCTTCGCCCGGGACGTCAACCTCACGCGAATATGGGATACCGATACAAACGTGCCCCTCACATATTGTCATAGCAATACGAGGAGTACATTGCTTTACAGACGCTTTTGAGAATGAAGTTTTCTTCAACGCTACTGCGAATGAACTGTTTGTTGTCCGTGTGTAATGGAGCAGTGAGTTCTTTACATGGGCATGATGGCTTGCTGAAATACTATTTATTGACCATACTCTCGTATGTGTTTTAAATTTAAAACTTTTGCGGTCCTGAAATCGGTTTGACTCTCCCCATCACAACTTTTTTGTGGAAAAATCGGACCCTTATTACAAATTAATTAGTGGGACGTTCAAGCATGCGGGGTATGCGAGCGGAATTTTTCGCGGCACTCACAACTCGGTCGCGTTCTAAACCCACTTCGTTGTCAAGATTAGGAACTCGAGGAGCCGTTTCGAGTGGCCGACTCGGCCATACCGTATCACTCGATCACGATCTCCCGCCTATACACGCATACAATACATGCATTAGAGATAGAGAGTCGCCGCCTACATCTTCACTTGTCAGAATTAAGTCGGCAGATTCGTGTCTGCGGGCCACAGAAGAAGGATCGGCCCAAGGCCGATGGGGTTAAGACGCGCGGTCTCTCTCTCTTTTCGAAGAGAGAGTCAAGTGGCGCGAGAAACGGAAAAGAGAAAAAAATGTAACCAAAAAAAAAACCGCGCGGCTAAATGGACCCACCATGAACGTTGTATCCGCTAAGGACTTTAACGCTAGGTGTCGCTCTCCACTACACTCGATCAAGACTGATTTGTGAGGCGACTGTCACGATTTCAATTCCCTACGGTGACTCTTCAGTATTCTAGCCCGGGTACTGGTTAAAATGTGTCACTTAGGTAGTAACGAATAGTTAAAGTGCATACGTTTCAGTACTACTGTTAAAACAAACTTGCAGATTTCAGTTGTCACCGCAAGTGGCGCCTTGTCTGCCCCAGGTCTGGCACGGAACGTAAAAGTTTCGGAGTTCCTTTTTTGAGGAACCAAGGAACGCCTAGATTCCTGTTCCTTTTTTACAAACTGGAGCGGAGGCTCCTTTTCTGTGTTCAGGGTTCCTTTTGCCATAATTTTTAGTTCCCTTAGACCATAGATCCAATATAACTACTGCAACGAGCCAACTGATTCTCTGGAGCGCCACTATGAGGCGCCATTTACAATCACGCTTAGAGGGTATAGAAGAGGTTGACTGACAGGATGGAAAGCTTTGCAAATGCTCGTACGGACTAAACGGCTGTGCATAAATCAGTCAACCGTTCGAAGTCTGTAAGCGCATATTCGGCGAACAGTGGATATATTTATTTCCAATTCAGCATACAGTCTTTCGAAAATATTTGTTTAAAATTGAAATAACCTTTGCACACTTGTATTTTGATTTATGGTTCCATTGAATTTATGTATGACCCATGCAACCAGACGAAGTAAGCTCAATTTGCATACGCAGCCATTGAACCCCTTTCCGGGAACGGTTTAATAAATGATGTAGCAACACCATTAAAAAAGTTTTATGCAAATTTTCAAATGGAAATGCAAATTTTGCAATAATTTACGGTGAGTGAGTGTGAGAGCGCTTTTAAAATGTAAGGTAATTTTTTGAAAACCCGATATACGCCAAAAATAATTTTTAGTAAAAATGCACGGGCGCATACTGGTTTAAAAATATTCAAATCAATTTCTCAAAATGGGGGACAACATGACGTTCTCTGATGGCGATCACTGAATGGCCGCAGCTTTTTTTCCCCCCCCAACCGCGTGCCGAGAATTAACACAGCTTGATCTTAACTGCATGCGCCCCGAAGCCTTGCACCTGCACGAACAGACCTCCTGAGGTTGGAGGGATTATGCTAATTTTCCGTTTTTTTTATTATTATTTTAAATTCTTTCTATGACCTATATGCAACAAGAGTGATCTCGCCGAGGTCTTCTCGGATGTAAGGCTGTTGGCGAACGCCGTTTTGAAAGGCAGAGCCGCAGCATTAGAACGATCTTTTGCGCAAAGCTATTTGATTCGACTAACGACTCGTTCATATGGTCTGTATGCACATACGATTCGCCATCCCTAATTTATATTGAATAATATTCCCCATTATAATTTATTTAAATGGTTACGAATTCGAGTTCATAGAGTAAAATTGACAAACACCAAAATATCGAACTTTACTGCCCAGCTGGTTTGAAACCATCGGCCACAACAAACACTGATGCATAATCGTAAATGTTGTTTTTTGAAAAAATGGATGTCATTAAAATTGCACGTTATTAGTGAAGTTATGATAGAAATGTGCAATTTAAAAATGCATGGAAACCGATAGTTGATAGTCACGATCGGCCAACCACCCGCATGTGTTTGTGATTAAAGCTCGATCCATGGCGGCTGGCTCGATCCATGGCGGCTGGCTCGATCCATGGCGATGGCAAACGCAAAAAAACAGAAAATGCTTTTACGCTGAATTTAATAAGCTCACAGCATGGCGGATTAGATCATTCTTAATTTCATTAATGTAAAATCTCGCGTTATGTGGTTGGGCGAGAGACGAGAGCACCCGCGTATTTATACCCTCATGAGGCCACCCATATCTTCATGAGACCTAAAGGTTTCGTGGTTGGACTTCTGCCTCGAAACAGCGAGCAACTCAAAGATCAACGATAAAACCCAGGACTTAGAGGTGGTGAAAACGACTGAGTTTTTCGATACACACGGCACAAAGCAAAAAATTTTAATAGCCACGAATGAGATTTATGTGAATTAGAATTACACGATGAACATGTCACATTACTGTAATTGGCCACATTTGGTCACAGTGTAAATTTTCACACATGTCATATACTCTTAGACTCAGATTACCTGGGTTCGAAACCCGTGTTCCAAAACTTGTTTTTAGGGCTTATCTTTTCAACTTCTTTCATCAGCATCATCTACTGACTTGTCCACCTAGACAACTCTCTTGATATCACCACCCAGGTAAAAACGTCATATCGGTACATTTGTGATATGTGAGATCAGCCCAACTATCTAAATCTAATCAGCCCATTTTTTTAATTTTCTATTACTGCAGTAAATATCATTGAATAATATTCTGTACCACTCGTGTTACTACGCAATTATGAAAAGGGTATATTTTTATCAGTTACCATGGATTGAATAAACGAGAGCACCACAGCCTGTCGCATTACCGACTGGGCTACGACGAGTCATCCTTTTATTAGTGAAAATCTGAGGTGGTTTTAGGTCTTAGGTGGAAATAAGCCCTGTGCACAGGGTTGGAGAGAACGAGGCGTTATTGCATATTATATAAGTAACAACAATGCACGGGTGAGTAATACCGCCGATACACGCGCGATGGGAAGAATCCACATGGGATCGACCGGCGCGTGAGCAGAGGATCAGCGGGCCGTTCGTGGTCCGCAGCCACAAACTACAGTGGCGCCACCATTTGCCGCATGGTATCAATGTATTTTTGGTGACCTCTGGTGTTCGTTCAGTCAAATTATCGACCAATAACGTTGGGTCCCAAGTTTTTAGTACCTAGGCTGAAGGAAGCTAGCTAGGCCATCAACAGTGTGATGCTAAAATTAATGGAACCCCAACATATTTAGTCATATTCTCGTAAAAATTCGAAAATAGTCAAGATCACTACAAGTTATTCTGAACCACTTGTGTTGCTTTGTCAATGTGAAAGGGTGGAGGTTGAGAAGACACATCATTTTTGTAAATTTGTCTCTGTTCAGGGGAAAACAGCTCGCATCAAGCAATTTTTGTTGACTGGCTGGAATCTAATTTGAATCCAATTATTAACAATCCAATGGTAAATGTATATAATTTGCAGTGTCTGCAATCGATTTCAGCTTTATTTTTTAAAATCTATTTTGAGACATTGATTCGTTTGGTGAATGCGAACGGCGCCGGGCACGGCACGGTGAGCGGCGTCGGTTAAATGCTTAAAATATCGGTCGGGGAGCGGGGAAAAAAGGTGCTCGTGCGGATGGCGCCCCACATGGGTTGTCACTCAAGATAGGAAAAGCAGGCCTTCCTGTTAGCTTTTACCGCTTGCTCTGTGTACAGCATCGAATCCCGTATATGTGAGACTCTTCAGATGACAATAGTCGACGCGAAATATTCACAAACTGCAGAAATTAAAATAATCAAAATTTATTCTTTAACCGTCAAAAATCTCACCAAGAATCTCAGTGTTCTTACTTAATCTCTTATTTTCATTTAACAATGAATTGCAACAGGTAGACTCTCAATAAATTTCACTGTACACAATGAATGATGGACTGATGATGTTAAGGTCCATAATTGTGATCATTCGTGACAGGTAAATGTGCATTTTGTGTTTATGAATGAAGTCGCTGGACGGTATTTTCTGACAAATTTTCTGGCGATATACGATATTATCTGGCGATTTTCAATTTGGATTGACGTGATGTGGCTGAACGAATTATCCAACCCGAACCGCAGAGCGAGGGTTCGCGAAACACAAGATGCCAGGGTGACTCCATGCATCCCAGCGATTCTTATCGGCAGATCGGCGGGTTTTGCCACCTAGTCTGTAATATAGCCGCCTCCCACCATCTCCCCCTTCTGCCACACTAGTATTACACTTGCCACCTGGTGGCATCCAATCATACGAATTCCCCGCATTGGGTGTAAGTGGTAAATATAATCCAGACCTAATATTAGATATTCGCTCGCCCGAAAGGCCGAAACGAACAAACCCAGTTACTCCAAGAATACGAAGATATTGAGCAATTACTGCCTATCCCCATCTTTCGTTACCACATGAACATGTCGCCATAGTTATGATGGATAATTTGCTCAATTTTAATTTCGTAATCATTTATATTGTAAATAAATGTATAATTTTTTAGTTATTCACACGGTTTAGCGTTTTACGTTTTGCTCCACGAAGCCAAAACGTGAAAAGCTCCACCGTATAAATGGCCCGATTAACAGTTAGTTAGCTCAAAAGGGCAAAAGATCACCGGCGTGACCAGTCGAAGAGCAGTAATATTCAATGGTCTCACTATCGAGCGTCTTCGATGACTACTAGCATTGACTTTGCTTGCTTGGCAAGTACTTGGCTATATTTTTTCTTTATTATTATTAAC
Organism: Melogona broelemanni; assembly: GCA_033995665.1. NCBI lineage: Eukaryota > Metazoa > Arthropoda > Diplopoda > Chordeumatida > Chordeumatidae > Melogona > Melogona broelemanni. Next base: position 6,281 of record JAUJYS010001655.1, on the reverse strand, counting down.
CGAACGTGATAATGGTCTAGCATTAGTAAGTTTCAACATCTGAAAATATTATCATAAGCTGTAGCCTACGTTATTAGCGATTACCATAAATATTGTTTATGATAAATTAAATCTTGAAGTTGTTCTATTGCGAACCTTGATTATGAGTCTTCTTCAATAAATATGTCTTCCCAAATTTGCAAAAAAAAGGCTGTTGATACCCCAAAATAATTGATGCTAATAAAATTATGCTAAGAATCAACAACAACAAAAAAACTGTATGCATATTTTGTCTATGTCTGATTGGTTTTGGTTCTGGATTTCAGAGACAAAAACTTATCTGCGTAGCTGCTTTGAATCGTGTGGGCTCCATGGCCAATTTAGTAATTTGTTTGTGTCATTGTTCTATGTGGTTAAATTGCATATAACTACACACAATTTATCACACGAGATTGGTCTGAGCAGATTTGGCTCAATTAGGACAATTTCAGGAGGAGGTACAAAAAAAAAATGATAAAAATTTTCTTTCGTAGAATGTGTCAGCGCGCGGGCACTCGAACATCCTCCAGAGACTTGCCAATGCATCTTTCGTAATTGGTTGGGAATTGTTTTTGAAGATATAACGCGTCCGACATTCAAATCTAAAGAATCATGTAGTAATCCAAAGAATAAATCTTTTGAACCGTATTAGGATAAAAAATAACTCTTTTAAATCATGTTAGGATACAAAAATATAACTCTTTTTCAAGGTATGAAAAAAATACAAAAAATAATCAAAATAATAAATCTTTTGAGTAATAATCCAAAAGAATAGAAATAATGCTTTGAATCATGTTTTTTGAAGCATCCAAAAGAATCAAAAGATCAAATCTTTTAAGTCTCACAACGGACTTTTTCCGGACAAATTTAGTTCGACATCTCCCTTTTCCATTAAACCAGAAAAGCACTAAGTCACGCGGTCAAATTTAAATTTATTTCCCGCATGCTGCGCCGCGGTCTCGGTAGGTACACCCATTGAAACAAAAAATGAGCTTCTCTCTGGTTAACCACCAACGTGGACTCACGGGGTCACGAGAGGATTACGCTTGCACGCAAAAACCGAAAAGAGGTCTCCGACAACGGTCACACACGACACTGGCGATCAATTTTAAATAATTAAGAAACAATAATTGTTTCCGACGTAACACGCAGCGAGCACCTGCTCGCCCAAACGTTAATTATACAGGTATCTTCTGTCGACATGGCTATGTGTGGACCACGTGTGTACAGGGTGATAAATAAGTTTGATAGCGGCACGATTAAAATGTATTGTTTTTTAATTTTGTCTGTCGGAAAATATCCAAACATTTCAATGGATCGCATTGTAAATTAGACGTCTTGATTTTAATGTGCATTCCAATTCCAATTACATGTGAATTAATTTGTTCCAACCGTGGGTGTACATTTATCGCTTATTCGATAACCACATCTTTAGACATGTTCCGATACTTATAATATCGAAATTATACTGATTACCAATATTTTATTTATTTTCAATATTTGATAGCTGTTTGGATTACTTTTAACTTTAAACTTAAAAGGCAGCACGATTTGCTAAAGCAGCGGGCATTTCCCCAGGCAATGCATTGCAACTGCTGTAAGGCAATCACACAATACAGGTCTGCTTTCCAATTTGCCATTTCGGGGGCTGCAACACTAGTTTCTATAGCAGCGGGGGATTACATAGGCAATGGGCTGCTACAACTGTAAGGCAATCACACAGTCCAGTTCTGCTTTCCAATTTGCCATTTCGGGGCTGCACTACGATTTTCAAAGCAGCGGGCGTTTTCACAGGTAAATAAATGTGAATAATTAAGCGTCACTGACAGACTGACAGACAGACACACATACACATACCCAAATATGAATTATAGTATAGATTTTTCGTATATTTCATAAATAACTGTACCCCCTCATGTGCTATTCCAGCTGCGGAAAATTTCCATTCCCCATCCCTTCCCTGCCCCTAACATATCTTCATAGAGACACGAGGGTGCAATAATCTTGCAATTAAAAAAAAAATGTGCTCTTTTAAAAATAATTTCCAACATTCAGCTGTCGCGATCTAACGATTGTCGTAACTAACAGGCCGAAATTGCTTTCAATAACAATAACCGATACCGATTGATAATGTTGGGAGCCGGCACACTCGTCTGTCCGAACTAACCTTTTCGTGGTGAAAAGTATGGGCAAAGCAAAAGCCGCAATATACCATTTCAAATTTATTTGCATGGATGGGGTTCAGGTCGTTAAATCGTACATGGATACACGAAAAATGGGTGTTTTTTATCGTTTGCATTTCGCTAATAATCAGTCGCATCCTCCGTCATCAAAGGCGCGGGAACTTGCGAACCAATTTGTAAAACCGGCCGATAATGCTGGTTAGTGTGACGTAAGGGAATCGGAAAAAAAAAATAGCGACGTTCTCGCAATTTGTTCTTGGGTCGCCGATAACTCGCCTCGACATAAATAACGCGCGCGGTGACAGGAGGACGGAGTTTTCTCCTCTTCGGACCCGGCCTCCATCTATAGATAGCCATTAGATAAATACAATATTCATCCGCATTGGATTCCTATAGGATTTCCAATACTATCGTTTGGAGCACACACGCAAGAAAATAGGGCTGCTAGCTTTATAGATAAATGCGCTCAACTGTTTTGTTCAAGCACCATCTAGCCAAAGACTGAGTAAACTATCTCACGCTGAGGAGGGTGGGAGGGGGTGGAGCGTTTCATACCTTTATGAACGTTTCAAAACGTAACTAACGTAACACGTGATCATCACGAGGATGCGTAGGGGAGCAAATAAATAAATAAATATGGTTACCACTTGCTGTTGTTGTGGGAAAGCAGATGTATTATACAAATCTGAGCTGGCTCACAGAATCTGCATGGTGGCAGCATCGTGTAATCTCCTGAGACCCACGTCGAAACTGACTCATTTTCGCTAGTCCTTGCTGAATGATTCGACCTAATAAAGCCCAAAAAAAAACTCATTTTCCGACAGCACCCCTCATCTCTTAAACTGAAATAATGAAATCAAAATTGTCAAGATAGAAAATTGGCGCGACTTGAATTTCGTTTTTCAAGATCGGATCTCAGGAGGATACAAGTTTTTATGCGTGAAGAGGAGGAATCGTTAATGAAAGTAGAGAAGACGCGAAGAAAGTGCGCCTTTTTTATTTTCGCCGCCGCGATTTTTCGAACGATTTCTCTGAAAAATAATATGTGTGGTACGACCTGCCCTGTTTTCTCGATCGGCTCTACGCTTTAGAGAATCGACATGTCCGGGCGATTTATTGATATCTTCCTAGTAGTGCCGCTCATTAAAATGTTGGCGTTTAGATTACAAGGCTCTCTACGAGTCACACAGCAGGTATTTTTTTTCTGGATTAGTAGCTGAAGTCCTTCATTTTAAATTATGGATGGAGCTGGGCGATATGTTTGAATGCGAGCTGCGTGTTCACCGATCCATTGAGCTGGGAACAATTAATCTTTTTTTTTATTTTCTTTATAAACTGAAGTTTTTTTCGTCCAGCATTAGTCAAACAAATGCTAGACCACCACACCGGGCGTTTGACTAGACCACCAGTCGGGCGTTTGGTACCGGTATTCACGTGAGCGCATCAGCGTTTAATGTGTCACAACGCAGGCGCTAAAAACACGTTTCCAAAACCGAATATCATTTACAAAAATTTTATGCTACAATTGTTACCGGTAAATGATATCGGTACAACACAAATGTTATGCCAAACTTTTAAAAAAATAAAAAAAAATACTTAAAGGACCACACAGGAATCGTCGAAAATACGGTACATAATACTATTTGCGCCAACCAATTAAATTTTTTCTATCTTATAAATGTTATGGGTCACCATTAGACGAGATTTATTTTAAATGCACGCTTTGGTCATACATGTGTATAGATATACCCAGAAAAAATCCTTCGTAAATTTTGTTCTAATGTTTCTGAATATTTCCCTTCCCTTACCTTCCCTGCCCCTTACATAATGCCATAGCGACACGAGGGGTATAAATCCTGTAGTGAATCACTGTAGCTACAGAGATTTAATAATAATAATAAAATGTACATGGTTGCTTTGGGCAATCCAGACGTATCCGCGTGCAATTCCGAGCTCACCACGTCAAATGACTGACGCCCCATTTGCTAGTCAGGCAAATTAAGAGCAATCAACAGCACACAAAATTACCATAAATATATTTCAAACAACACCCGCCAGAGGTCCCAGGATGATATATCTTTAATATATCTTCGTGTGACGATCTGTACGTCGTCTGGCGGCGTGGAGAAAAATTTCTTGGAAATTTCGCCTTAGGTGAGACTAGACAACAAAAAAATGTAATTTCCAACAACACAAAATAATAATAAAAAATTGTCTCGGCATCGATGCGTTTTTCGTGAGATAGCTGATATTCGCGGCAGATACGAACGTGAACGAGCCGGATGCTTTTACACTGGATTACTTTTACCGAGATAAGTCTACAGTATAAGGATATTCGCAAAAAATTTCAAGGTTTTTTAACAGCGGGTTTGCATGTTCTAGATGCATATCCCGATTGCTGTTCCCGCCAGGTGGCATTATAGTCTAAACCTCCATCTACAGGAAAAGAGATGAATTTCCCCCCCCCCACCGCTAGACAAACTCAGTGGAGAAGGGGTTCATTTGCACCAAAAAGTTCATTTATAGCTACGTGTCACCTAGATATCCCGAGAACGAAATAGTCTAATGCAAGATAGTTTTAACTTATAAATGTTTCATCATTGTTCAATACACACAATATCACAATCCAGAGCATCTCCGGTTCGATGACCAGAAAAACGAATGCGAAAATGAAAGCTTTCCATCATGCAACCAGAAGCTTCACGAAAAAGTGTGCTCGTGAATCCAAACAAAATAAGAATTCACTTTTGTTTGCTGTGCTAACATGGGGTGATACAGATTCTCATTATCGGCGGTCCCGGGTTCGATTCCCGGCGCAGGCTTTCGTTTATTCGTTAATCTGGGGTACTGGCGTCACCCCTGAGCTTCCATTAGTAAGTTCAGAGCTTAGGGGTGGATCCTGCAACCTGGCTATTCCAACTGCCATCCCCCTTCCCTTCCCTGCGCCTCACATATCTCCAGATACACGAGGGTGCAGTAATCCAGTAGTGCACTGGGCGCTACGGTGATTTATAAAAAAAAAATAATAATTGGAAGTTAGGACGTATTTTAGTAAAAATGAAAATGAAAACGTGTTCTGTCAGGTGCAGTTATTATTTTTACGTGCGGCCTCCGCATTTGCATTACTATTTTGGTCGCATTTGTCGTTCGTTCACTCAACTTCACCTACAGACGAGAATAAACACCCCGGCCCAGTTCGGCGCCAATGCTTCCTTCACATTTGCATAAACATCGTCCCCAATATTCAACAGCCGAGGCCAAAGCCGAAGTGCCGGAGTAGAGAGCCGAGAGAGTGGGAGCCAAAATTATCCGCGTGTAAAGTCATCGATTCGAACAAGAAGTCGAAATTTAAAATGTGAAACCAACATTGGAGGCCTTAATTTCCCCAGCGACAAAATTGGGGGGAGGGGGAACAAATCCATCATTTTGGCAGCGGCGTATCTCAATCGACTTGGATATACCATAGGAACCGGGAATTAGGTAGATTACGAACCTTCCCCTCTCTACCGCATTCTCTACCCGTACAATTCTGGAACACACGTACTACCAAAGGCAGGGTTAGGTCGTTAGTTATCGCTCTTCCCTAGTATGTGGCATGTCACGAGTTCACGGATCATTGTGCATTAGCGGCAGCCCCTGGTGATAAGCCAGTTGGCAAACACTGATGGCACGGGTATCATACTAGGTGCTTTGGCAGCATACATGTATAACCGTTCAAGTGACGTTTTAATTTACGACATAATGTTTTTAATTTGGCAGTGTTGTTCGTTTTCTTTAGGTTAAGTTGAAGATTTACTATGCATAATATTAGAGTGAAATAATGATTATGCATTCAGCAACATAATATCCCTAATAACACATTGTCCCGCCAAACTAATTTATTAGAAAATATTGCTTAATATTTCAATTATGTTGTTGTTGTTATGATCCGTCGAGTCGTTTCCGATTCCTGGTGACGCCATGGACAAGTGCTCTCCAACTGGACAGATTCGATGACATTCTCTGCAGCTCACGAAGTGACATCTTGGTTTCCCTCTTTTTACAGTCCAGTCATCCTGTGCGTGGTCGTCCCACTCCTCT
>JAUJYS010001654.1:0-16745 GCA_033995665.1 Melogona broelemanni | reverse complement strand
AATGTTAGAGCCGAAGTAAATGCAAACACCCGCGTTAATAGGTGGTCCTGCGCGTCAAATAAATGTAGTTGCTGGGGTTATTATGACTATGGCATACTCTCGTAGTCGTCGTGCCTCCCCCCACCCCCTCTTCTCTCGTGACTTTTCTCTCCCGGAGGCAGGTTAGTGGTTGACATATTGTTGGAGAACCCGAAATTTACATTAGGCCCAGACGAAGTTCTAACCATGAAACATGGTAATGGGTTGGGTCGCTGAAAGTATATCAGTAACAACGCTTTCACCTAGACGGCGCTGATGTATTAATCTTGGTCATGGGAGAGTTACCTGCGTTGACGTTGGGAAGTGGGTGTGCTCAAATTAATTTTGGTTGTTATTTTTTTTAGCACGGTAACATTATTTTAAAACTGTATTAAAAATTGAAAATTAATATAGGTGTTATTATTTATTACTCAATAAGTAAGGTTATTCATTTAAAAAAAAAAAGAACTACGCGCTATCTCATAAAAGTAAAATATACATTTTATGCAGCTGTCCTTCCATAATCGGAAAAATATTATGGTGCAGGAGTCAGATAAGTTGCACGTGCCATTTGAGGCAAATTAAAGTGACGTTGGTGCAACACGTGGATAAAAATGATAAGCTGCGAAGTAGTATTTGATTTCTGTTATTAAAAAGGCATACAACTTTTGAAATTAACAAGAAATTTGTTTGTTGCAGTGTATAGTGACAATTGTTTTTAATGTCAACAATCAGTTTGAAAATGGCGTGAAAAATTTAACGCCGACCGCACCGACCTCAATGACTATGAGCGAAGTGGGCGACGGTAATGAGCGAAGCGGGCACCCGAAGACATCGACCACTTTTTTTTGGGATTGTAGGGGTATTCTGTTGGTAAAATTTCTCTCAGATTCTTCCAAAATGACACCAAATCAATCGCAAATCAGTCGCCAAATCTGTCGTAATTTTCAATTCTGATAAATTCCAAATAGCGATTCTCTAAAACCACCAACTTGACTTTTGCATAGGGCTCTATGCTAAATTAACCATGTACGACGACTATGGGTTGCAAATGCTTGTGTCGCTTTGGGACAAGTGCACTAATCATTGTGAAAAAATGTGGACAAATCAAGGAAGGACTGCTGCGTAAAACGTATATCTCACTTTCATGAAATAGTGTGAAGTTCGTTTTTAAAAAAATGAGTAACCTTTCTTATTGATTCCTTCTCGTATATTTGACATTTTCTATACTTATTACTTGCCGTAATACAAAATGATTTCGTGATGGACATGAACGTGAAACAACACCTTGTATTTTTATTATGATTTCATCAGTGAACGTTTTGAAGATTTTATCAGTAAACGTTTTAGTATATTGCGACGGATTATTATCTAATGTTAGACAACCGGTATGTTGAAGCACTTTCAGTTGACATTTTCAAGTAAAAAACAGAAGGAAATACATAAAAATACAGACGACTGCAGGCATGACCCTCAACAATCGAAAATATCAATATATATTTGTTCAATTATGTAATCGCACAACCAACCACAAGCATGGGCAGACTCTATCGTTGTTGTCGATAGTGTCTTCAAACTTTCTACATTTTCAAGGAACTAAATGTTTTGACCAAAATATGGCACCGCGGGCTTTTGTGTGATGAATTTAACGATCAGTCGTTACACGGTTTGGCTTTTAACCTTTTATACCTGCAGTTAACGAGCGTACGCGGACGATTTCGTTTTGTCGCAGAGTAATACTTTGAACATTAATCATCATAAATTTTAGATTAGTTGTCTATGAAAATATCGTGGTTCTTCCAACTACTGTATTTCTATTGGACCTACGATAATGGTGATTTCGAATGATAAAAACCATAGAAATGACTTGGTGACAAACCTATTCCGATCGAAATGTCGATTGCGATTTATTATTTTCCCATGACGTCCCCTGACCTCCATCCATAAATATTGTGTGAGCTGACATGATTTGATACATTTACTTGTGGTTCGTAGATTCAGTAGGTGCCAAACTTGACATGATGTCATTTCACCACTAGCCTTCTATATCTTTGGTTTCAATCTCTTCCCGGGTTAAATTTGCCGGTTCATTCATTATTTAGCAATTAATTACAGGTTTAAACATTTGACGTGTTAACTCTCTCGAAATACTTATCTCAGTCGTCTCCCCGATCATGCTTTATAGCTTTTCCCAATGTCGACGAGCAATTCACTCGCGAGCGCCTTACCAGAAATCAGTGGTTCTCTGTCAGTAATGCGGACACTTAAATTCAAAATTGTTCAAGATTACATTTTTTAAATTATTATTTCGCACCAGTTAAGTGAAATTGTACTCTTTAATTCGGAGTAACCCTAAGCAGCCTTTATAACGTTAAAATATTAAATTTCGCGAATTTCTTTAAAATATTTTTCCAACGTAATTTTATTAATTTACTGATAATTATAATTAAGGTTATTTAATTTTTACCACAAACCGTGTGGTAATTCATAATTTTTACTGTCCAAAAATCTATCACCAAATGAATGCCAATGACACGGTATTGACACCATGACACAATTAGATTGTGTCATGGTTGACGACATCCTATCTTTACAGCAATAGGCGCTGTCGCTACACTGCCCACTGAATAAAACACAAACGTGTCCTGCGCATATTCCGTGTAGCCTGAAAGATTGGTCGTTATCGGCTATGGTTGAGGTCACGTCCGCACAAGTCAGCGCACCGCTGCTCTAATTCACCAATCTCAGCGTGTGGATTCATTTAGTTCCCCCCCCCCCTCCCTTTCATCTTTTGAAATATAGCACAAGAGCACTCTTATGTACTGGCATGTGTACACTCGGTCGAGGCAGTAAATGGAGAAAGAGATAAATACGTCCATCTGCGTGTGGCTGCCGGCTGTTATTAATAATTTTGAGTTCCGTTTAATTGGTTCTTATTGTAGTCGCGGCTATAAATTGGCGAATGTCGCGCGCGCGGGCGGGCGGCCGAGCGATGCTTTACGGCTTTTTCCCCCCAGAGTCAGTCGTAAAAATAACTTGTTCGAGTAACGACGCCCCAACACGCGAAATGCAAGCGCGCGTCAATGATTTAATTCGGGACAACTCGGGCGGGGTTATTCGATCAATTTTCGAAAGTGGTGAATGTCTCTCTAACCCATCACGTGCATTTACACTGGTATACATGTATGCCCCGATACTCCGTAGGACGTGTCGTATTTCACCGCAATGCAGTTTAAATCCCCCGCTGATCAACTCTATCCGTGTCTCCGGATGAGGACCGAGTTGTTTTTACGAAATTGTGGACATCTACGATTTACGTAAACGAATTACGGATTCATTAATTTTATAAGTTAGCGTATAGGGGCATTAGTCGCGGTGATTGATTAATGAGGAAAGTTTGGTTCAGTTTGAAAACTAGTTCTGGTTTTCATTAGATTAAACGTTGGAAAGTTTGGTTCAGTTTGAAACTAGTTCTGGGATCTTTGAATAATTTCCTTTGAATATTGAAACACAATTAAATTTTCAAATTTTTTATTCCAATCCTAGAGTTATGACGAATGTCTTAGGTTTATCCAATCGTAAGTTCTACAATGTGACGCAAATAGTGACTGTTTCTTCGTATATATTTTTTTACTGAGTCTGGCCAACTCACCGTCGTGTCCCTCGTTACGCTACGAGTTTAACATAATTATTGTTAATTGGTCATGCATATCTTTAATTATGTTTTGATGTCAAAGGACATGCCTATATCTCTTATTTATTTGGTTACAATTACAAATCGAAAGACATTCGGAATCCGGAGAAGAAATGCGTCCTTCTAAAATGTGTTATCCGTTTTCAACTTTTCGTTTATCCTTACGCAGAATTATTGCTACATTTCCTATTATTATCATATTATCGTAAAAAAATCACTAAAATGGTCTTACTTTCTCGGTTAACCAAGTGCAAAAAATTAATCCATTTATCTTTTGGATTCGTTGCATTTGTACATTTACAAATGCTAATTCAGCTGTTACTTCTCGCACGTACGTATTTGATACGTATGTATGCATTATTGCGATCTTTCGCATATAGTACAATAAATTTTAATTTAAATTGAAATTAAAAGATAAATCCTTGGTTTTCGTTTACGGTAAACGATGCCACGAAAACTGACGAACCTCAATATCAAATTTATCTGATATATCTACTTTCATCTGCCAGCAATGGGCGGCAACGCTCGGCACATGTTGCAGTTTACATTTATCACCACCAGATGGCGGCTGTTTCCCATAAGACGGATTCGTCGTACCGAGCGCGCCTTTCTAGTTTCCACCCCGCCACGAATATGAACCGAGGCAGCGGCGGAAATAAAAAGTTTACGGCGCGATATTTCGGGGTCGGCGGATCGCGTTTACGCACGCCCAAGTGCGCGCTCCAGTCTACCCGACGCGGTCATCACCTGACCGGCATCCCGTGGTTTCCTGCTTCCGCGCGACATCGTCGCACGGTCGGATGAGTGCCCGCGCTCGCGTCGCCTGTCCGACCACAGGTCGTAGGTCGAAGGTGGTGGGCGGCACGGGCGCGGTTGGTGTCCACAAAGTGTTCAAAGTGGCCACTTTTGTCTGGCGAACGCCTCGAAATACGTCTGGGCCACCAGTTTAACGGCAGCGCGGTGTAATTAAAACGCTCGTGTTTATTAGCAATGAAATAAATTCCGTCGCGCTCAGCTCCATCTGTCCGCCACTCTCGTGGTCCGGGGGAACCTGGAGTGCGGGATTTTTAACGGTGATTGCGCCCTGGGCAACAACTGTTGACGTCACTCTCATCCATCATCGGTATGCCGCATGGTTTGCGTCGCTGTTGATGTACGGCGTTGTGTGAAAGTAAAACCAATTCGTTAACATTGATGTCAATGGTCAAGCACATCGCAATGGCCAATCCGCATTTCTTCATTGAACGCATTTCCTATTGCGAAATAGGCAGCGCACCCAACGGTGATGTATTAATGGGAATTGAAGGCAATGGGGATGTGGAGATGCGATTAATTTTAACGGTTTTGAGCGCCCTTATCGCTTTTACTTGTATGGCAACCGACCAGGGGGTGCGCGAATAGTGTCGTCACTGATTTATTTGTTCTCAGAACATAAATAATCCTCAAGAATATTTATTTCTCTAATTATTGGAGACGCTTTTCCTGTCAATACGTTTTTGCAAGTCTCAACATGTTTTGTCGCATCTGGCTCAAGGATCTCAGGTGAAGAATCGCTTGGCTAAAAACTTAACCAAGTTTCATTTGCCATGTTATTGTCTCTTGCTATGCTGAAAAAATAAGACAATCCGCGCCATGTTTTTGTCCTATTGTTGTTCTTCCCCCCTCCCACTCCCCTCCACGATGAGCGCGCCCGTGCCGCGGAGACGGTGGAAGGATAAAAGCTGCATTCCAAATGCTGCCCCTGGGACTTGGTGAAATGGCTTACCGGCAGCACTTCGTTCCTCTCTGACGACGCGCGACTGCCAATGGAACAAAAGCGGCCAACAAAAAACAACATCGTGTGCCGACGAAGCAACGACATCGTTAAGAATCAAGACAGAATGACTGTTGTCTACATGGCCCTCCCATATATATATTTTTTTTCCCGTCTGAATTCGCATGTATCCCCTTTACGCTTGAAGAATATACGCCTGCAGAAGCATCCTCCTGAGACTCCCTTGTCCATGTCTGCGGACATTTTGGAACTGTGCCCTGTTGGCGGTTTTGTCATTGATATTAGTTTTGTGGGACGAGGGATTGTACATGCATGGAACGGAGTGTATTCGCTAATTTCGTTATACTCTCATTTATAATTGTTGCCGCTAGAGGCGCTTTGTCCTTCTAATTTTAGTTCACCGCGAGAACCGCTGAAAGCTTTTAATGGACTATGAGGCCCCCGGGATCGCCTACTAGAGGCGTGCCGTCGCATCGACTAACTAGCTAGAAAGTAGAAATAATTGCATACAATGTTATAGACCAGGACAGCAGACGCAATGATAATCTCAAAAAGAGCGGTCCCGGGTTCGATTCCCTGCGCAGGCTCTTGTTTATTCGATCCTGGGGCACTGGTGAAAATGTGCCCCTCACATATTGCCATAGCTACACCAGGGGCAAAGAATCTCCTGTAGTGAAATAAAAATTAACTATTCTCAAGTTTTTAATTAATAAGCCGCAACTTCAAGAATAGTGTCAAGTTAACTACTGGAAAACACTTCTTTGGTTACAAAGTGAAGTAGATTTGTTTTGCTAACATTTTGTTCAATTGCAAACTGAATTCGATAGTTATTTGAATAGGAACGGTTTAACATACGCAATTGAGATGCTAAAATCGACTTTAAAGTTGGAGACAATCGTGTTGCCAGAAAGCGATACTGGTGTCGCTGCAGTTACTTTTGGTCGCTTCGGTTGCGCAACTGGTTATTTCTGGTCCTATATACAACACGCCGTGCATTGGTATATTCGTGGAATTGTTTATACGGCGTCCAATTGAATACGAAGCCAATGCAGTAGTAGTAGTACCCCCGGCAGACGTACATTGTTTACCAAGGCTGGGCCGCTTGGGGCAGGTTACCGTTGCCGGAGATTTATATGCGGGTCCTTAGGGAGGAGATGATTTTCCCGCTATTTTACGGAGCGCGCGGTAAACACAGCGGGGGAGCACTACATGTTCGAAGCAATTGTCTCTTTATATGAAGTCTCTTTTTCTGCGAGATACCGAAATTCCCTCTCGAATTTAACTTATTGATAACGCGACAATTCGTTATTTTGTTTTCCCCGAGCAAGAATGAGGGCCGTCGCGAACGTCGTGATCTCTCAATGTTCAGTTCCAGGGGTATCGACCAGAATGTGACAGTTTTAGCGATTTTATGAAGTTTTAATATCCCGAGTGTTCGCTTGAAAAATGATTGCAATCAGACCGCTGATCGAAACGGCAACTAACCTGGCCTCATTTTTTTTTTGTTTTCCTGTATTTTCAGATGCAGACGTCATGAGAAGGGCGTCATGCGCGATCAGGTGTTGATTGAGCGAAACCTGAGTTCACTACCGTGAGGCTGGATCGGTTGCCCTGGAAATGCTGTTAGGAGCTGCACGCCTGACTGCCTGCTGACATCATCTCCGCTCGTCCGCTGCATGTACGTGTACGCAGGAGCTGTAATGCAAATATAACGTAAGCCATTACTTCAGTAGTTTATGTATGACGTCACAATAACGCTTATCGTTAAAGATATTAATATAATTACTTTATTTTAATTTCAAAAGCTACCTTTATCATGCAAATTACCCCCTGTCAGACAAAATCGGTACGAATCCTTTATGAGAACTGAACTGGGAAGGCTTAACAATACATTAAACGCTCGAGGATATCTAAGCAGATATGGCAAGAGCGATTACGCTTTAATTAAGAATGCAGAGTTCAGTTGTCAGTGTCAAAAACAAGGCGCCATCATAATATTATAACGAACAACTCTGCTGCAGATGTATACCCAAAGGACTAATAGAGCGAACCTTTTTAGACGCCCTGAGGTGACGAATTAATTTACTCTTCAAAAATGTCAAGATTTTTTTAATTTCGGCTACAAATTTCATAACTGGTGAGTTGTACACATGGACTTGGCATATATTGTTCCGTGCAATGACATTATTTTTCCGCATACCATTTCGAGCAAACGCAACCATTTTCCCGCGAATTTCACTACAGAGCTATATAAGCGGCAATCACTAATGAGTATATCGGAAACCATTGTGTGTGCTAGAAACCTTTTCGCGACCAGCAATTTTTACAACAGTGTAGAAAATTGGAAGGGTCGAAACTAGTTCGAAAAATTACTAAAGTACAACGCGCCCACTCAAGCACACTCGAGTTAAGTACGCGTGGCCCGTGTGACTAGGGTATTACGCTCGCTCGAATAGTTCGACGCACCAAATGAATCTTGGAGAAAGTTACACAACGCAAATTTGGCGTGTGGTGTTGTAAGACTCTTTAACTCGCGCTGCCGGCCCCCGGACGTATGACAAAACCCTTCGGATTTAATGTATTTTAATATATGCTAATTTAACTAATTAAGGTTTTCGAAATAGTGCGTGTCCTCGGGGAGCCGCTGGAGGTGTTTGCTGATGATGAGAGCAAGAGAGTGGCTTCAGACTTCATGAACCCGCAAGTGGTGGTGGCGACAGAAAGTGTCGAGAATTCGGGCTAATTATTTCGTCGGTGTCACTGGCGTGCTCAAAACGTCGCTCAGTGTCCTCTGGGCTCGCGTTAGCGCAGGTGGGTGGGTGGGTGGCGGAGGTGCTTGAGGTTTGTCGGGATTAATGGTTGGATGTGGCAAGACTTGGCAGTGTGCGAAGTATCGCATGCGGGGGAGGCGCATCGACAATTTTTGATCCAGACTGTAAAGAGTTACCCGGCACTTTTTAACACTACAATGTCTGTATGCGTTGCCCCAATTGTTGAACGACATAGTTTGTTCATTCATGGGCGACAAAAACGATAAAATTCATTAATTGTATTCGCTCTTAGCCGTTAAAATTACGGTTGTTAGAATTAAAAATCTAAAAATGTTAGGATTTGGATATTTTATAATTTTTTTGAAAACATGTTAGGATTTAGAAACTTTTACAATTTTTTTGGAAATCACCATTAAACAACAATCTAATCCAATTTTTATCATTTATTTTTGCAGAGACCGTTGCACTGGTGTAGCCAGTCCTTCAATTCCGCGTGGATCCGCCGCCGCCCGACGAATGTCTCCTCCGCCTAGAGATGGCGCTGGTGTCGATGGACGTCGCAGCCGCCCACGTCCCCGCCACCCGCACCTGTGACCGGGGCCTGCCGTCCGGAGTAAGACGCCGCCGAGCGCCGCTGCCCAGTCGTGCCCGCCGGAAATGCCCGTCTCCCGCCGACCTTCTTGTCCTCGCCGCCGTCGTTGGCCGTGCTAGCGCGTGAGGTCCACCACCGCACCATGGACAGTGGGCAACTGCAGTCGAAAGCCGAAATCGAAGTCGCCGCCGTCGCCGAAGCAGAGTTGGATTTGGATGACGTCAGCAGTCCCGAGGATGCCGAGAGCGAGCTGCGTGCCGATCTGCTCAACGATGTAAGTTGTCGGTGGACTGAAAGGGGTTGTTTGTTCTTATTGAATCAAGTCTTTCTCTCCATAAACCCTATTCAATAAATAAATAAACTCAATTGCTGCTATGCTGAATTTCAATTTGAAAGGATAGTTAAAACTATTTAACAAGGTAATGCTTATTTATAGCGAAGGTGATCACGGGTTTGATTCCCTGCTAAGGCTTCCTGCATTTTTCGAGCGAGAAAAAAAAATAATATCTTTTTTCGGGATCGAAGTAAAGCCGTCTACTGGGAAGTTGATAAACACGACGGACTGAATGACGAACTTAAGTTAATACAGTAGTGAATTAGAATAGGCAATCGTGAGAAAATGTACAAATTTCAATTACGAGTATTTACCATTTTTACTCATGAAAATGTAGAGTTTGGTTTAACAATCGACATGTGTGGCGAACTTTGGTTGCCACAATGCCAGTTTCAATTCAGCAGTATGTGTTTTTGATTAACACTATCTAGATTTCATGGCACTTCTGCGGTCTGTATTACTGTATGTACCTACGTATGTTTACATGGATTATACTCGTGCATGGATCCGTCCTCTATTCCTTTGAATCAAGTTGCTAATATTTAATTTTTGTATTTCTCTTTTCATAAATCTGCAGAAATGGAGGCAATTGTTTGACAAGGTAAATATATAATAAATACTGTTAAGTTTATTTCAATGCCTTACTGCATTTGTTCACCTACCTGCAAGACAACGTCATAAATGCAGGACTGATGTTTTGAGAGACGCTTAATCGTAAAATATGGAAGATATCGTTTGTGTGGGTTACGACAGTCTCGCATTGAGTACGGCGTCCTGCTGTCCCCTGGAAACCTAATGGTGGGCAATCACTAATTGCACCGATGTTGGTGATGATTGCTAGCTTTCTGCATTGATTTGGCAGGAAATTTGGAAATACTGGCACTCAAAACTGAATAGAACAGTATGTTTTTTGTTTATCACAAAGTTTACAAGTAGCTATTATTTATAGAAAAGAGAATAAACGCGCACATGCATATTTTGTTACGTTTAATTACTAGCGAATCAGTACGGTACATGAGCATACCGCTTTATTTTAAAGTCATGTTCACTGAGATTGTACAACATGCATCATGCATATCAAAATCGTGTCGCTTTAAAATTTTAATATTCGATTAAATTAAAAAACTTCCAAATTTAAATCTACTTATGTTGTTAAAATGGGCTTTTGTTTTGCATTTCAGTTCGACCCGGAAGGATTTGGAGAAATTCCGTGGGACGATTTTCTGGTAGCCTTGGAGAGTCCAGAGTTCCAAGCCGAGGTTGAACCCAACAAAAGGGAACTGCTAGCGGAGAAAGCGAGAGAAAGAAAGACGACGGCTATTACATTCCAGGATTTTGTGAATGTGGTAAGTAAAATCTTCCTTGTTTTATTGGAACGTATGTCATTATTTCACATGTCTCAAGGTTTACGATTGGTTTACGACGCAAAGTTCAAAAACATAACTTATTAAAAAGATTATTGCAAGAAATGTAAGGTTTGATTTTTATTGGAATCAATTTTAAACACGAGAACTCAATTTCAACAATAAGGCGAACTCTTTTTCCATTGAATCAGAATGTATATTTTCTGGATAAAAATACATGTGTATTGATTGGCATGAACATTTTTTTGTAAATGCACGTTTTTGGTGCGAGAGCGGGGTGGAAAACCTAGTTTCACATTTCGACAACTAGATGGCGCAAGGGTGCCGCATTCACTGTCTGTACACGATGAGAGCACTGGATCGAAGGTGGAAACTACTGTGCGGCAAACACGAATTTATTGTGGGGGAAATAAGAATACTTCTGACTCGTATAATTTTATTTTCAGTCAGAAAGTAAGAATTAAAAAATATATATATTTAGAATTGAAGAAGTTTGTCAAGTTTCATTCAAATCCAAATACCTCTCATTGTTACCAATGTTGTTGGATCAACTTGTAGTGTGACGTTCGGCCCCGGGTTAGATTCCCGACCCGGACTAGCTTATTCGATCACGGGATCTAATTGCAAAGCGACTCTCGAATAATGTTCCGACTGTAAATTCTAACTGTTTTGCAACTTATTTTTAACAAACCAAAAAAAGAAACATTTTATTAGTTGCATTTTGATTTTTATTGCCTGGATCGAGCATCACGTGAGTTTAGGTTATTTATTTTCTGAATCTTGACGCCTAAGCTTATTGCGATGCTCTCCCACTATACTGAGTATAATCATTCTGCAATTGCACATCGTAACGCTGGCATAAACGCTCCAACGCTGTCCTTTAAGAACGTGCCGATTTCCGGTGTTGTGATCTTATTCCCCCTAAACCCGGGTGACCTTTTTCCCCTCGCCACCGCAAAAACACACTTTATCTGCCGTCGCTCGCCATAACTGCAGGTCCACTTTCCTGTGCGTGGGTGGTGGTGATGGTGGTCATGCCAAAAAATAATGTTTTGGGGGAGAAGTTCGGTGATTCATTTAACGTGGCTGTTTTCCGGCGTGTGGCCGTCTCGGTAATCTGTTTCTCAGTGCGCTTAAAATAAATATGCGGGTGGTGACATGGGCCTGGGCCCAGGGTGCGGATCATTTAGTCCAGTGTTTCCCAAACTTGTTGGCTCGCGGAGCCCTTTTTAGAATCACTTTCAATATCGGAGCCCCTTCATACTATCAATTGTAATGGTGGATCCCCATTTCATACACGTTAATGGCGTTTCTAAGTTAATTTTCTACCTTTCAATGGCGTTTTATTATTTATTTTTTTTCCAAAAGTAGCCGCGGAGGCCCTGGGAAATGGCCGTGGAGTACAGTTTGGGAATCGAGGATTTAGTGTGTTCAAAATAGAAGTAACGATTTCACACGATTTGTTCCCAGTCCTATAAAAAATGAGAATTTTTTTATTAATTTATAATCAGTTAAAATTAAAATTAATTGAAATGAAGTGACAATAGTGTTTAAAACGCATTATTTTACCAACTGGAAATGTTGTTACATTTTAACTAGTTTTTTCTGTAAAACTAAACTTTGAAAAATTTATTAATTAAATTTTCTTTATCAGACAACTTTAAAAAAAAAGTGATTAACAATTTAACATGAGCGGCACGTCAAAGAAATTTGCCCGTTTTCAATCTGTCAAAAATAAAAGTTGGAAACAAATATTGTTCTGGCAAAACCAGTCAGCTATAGTCTCTAATGGAGGCAGTCATAAAGCCCTAAAGACGATCAAACCGGATAAAGCGGCAAAAGCCACACGTCAGACTTGATAAAAGTAACACTGGCAAGATGTGGCCAGAGCGGCTACTCGTGAAGATCAAGGGGCTGTTAGTGGGGGTCATAACTCTTATTCTTGTGTTGTCGTATCTGTTTAACTGAGTGGTTTTGACAGGCGTTCCACCAGCGCTCCCCACCAAAACTAGTTGATATTTAATAGGGCGGTTCACTTGTTGGTGAGCGAAAATAGCTTCAAAGTTGAAAGTAACCTTAAAAGTTTGTTTTTAAATGTATTTGTGTGTAAATGGTAAATCAACAAGAGATGGCCATTTTCCTATTAACTATTAGCTATAGCAATTTTTCTAGCAATTTTCTGTCTTGAGGTTGGTTTTGTTTGCGATTTCTTGCGCTCTTCTTAATTTCTTAAGAGTTAGAGTTTGCAGACAAATTGCTTTCTGTCTGTTTTTTCTAGTGTGACATTAAAATTTGCTCAAATTTGCTTGGGATAATAAAATTTGCTCATAAAAGCTTAAAAATCGAGTTCGACAAATTTTCAGAATACAAACTCGTGGTGCCGACTCGTGGTGCGATGGACTCGCCAAATATTGTTGATTAACCGCCGAGTGGGAAGGGCCACATACATTTCATTGTGCGAATAAAAAATATGGTTGTCTTCGAGCTAAATATGATTCCTTCCTAGAAAGCGTTGGTGAAATTATAATGGACGAAAATTAAAAGAAATAAAGCACCCATGTACATGTAGCTGCAAAACATTTCCACAGAGCAATAGACGCTCAAATAATTATTCAGAGCTTCCGCGGCCTCACTGACAAACGCGAGTGACGTAATGGACCGAAACGATAATTCGCCACCGTCATGATCAGGTGCAATGCAAATTTGTCATCTATGTGTATGGGAGTGGGGTAAGGGGGGAGAGTGGATAAATCTTAGGGGGTGGTCGGTGAGTCAGTGGTGTGAGCGACGTAGGACGCCTATACCGGCGTTAGGGTGGTGAGTGGGAGGTAGACGCAGCAACTGTCGATCGATAATGAAGGTGTCAAAAGAGACCGCGCGGGTGCAGCGGAAGACGGGGGCGAAGGTCAAGGTGTTCTCCCACTCGGTACCGTCACCGGCGGATCCCCCACTTCCGGCGTGGTGTGGTTTTTTTCCCCCTTGAGCCCTCGCGCCACCATAACGCCCCCTAACGGCGCCACCGGGGTGATGTTTTCTCTTTTGTCGGGCGTCACTCGATGGCCATCCATCTTCATCCTTCCCTCCCGCTCTTCTCCCCTATCCAGTTTTCCCTTCAATGTCCCCAATGCGTGGGTGGGAGATACATTTGAGGGTCTTTCTATTAGAAAAATTAGACACATTACTTAATTTTTGTATCGCTTTTATGTATAAGATTTCTTACTCAGAAAAGTTTTTTCATAGACCTCAAAGAAACTCGCCATTTCGGCGTTATTTTGTTTTCCAATTTCTATTAAAAAAATAAATGATAAAGTTCGAACATGTGTTTTCCCAGGTGCAAAAAATCTTCAGTCTATAATCAAGTGCTGAATTTACACAGCTAATCAAAATCGTTTTCATTAAAGGAACTCAATCCTGTATTTCTTTTCGAAAATTGTAAATTTAACGGTTGTCTTGACCTTCTGTACATATCATTTTAAATCAATATTCAAATTTCGATTTTTTGGCGCACGATTTCGATTTTTTGGCGCGCACAATTTTTGGCAACGGGCCACGGAAATGACACACGTAGTTGACATACGTAGTTGACATTTCCTAGTACGATATTGTAGAACTCGTAGCAATCGTTGAACATGCAAAAACACGTACATGTTTAGCATACGTGGTCCTCTCGAACTGTCAAACGTTGCCATTTTTAGATATTACATTGCATACTCTGTTTAGTTTGAGTTTCATTTTTGTGCTGCGCAAAGTGTTAATGTGTCGATTGTTTTTTTAACAAAATGTATAGGAGATTGTGGTAAGAGGAGCACGTACTTGACGAAGGAAGGCTACGCGGAAAAAAAGTGCCGCTTTCTCCTGTTAGATGATCCCGATGTCTCAATTTATACGCAAATTATGAAAAGCACGTGCCGAACAATAGGGTCAATCGGCCTACGTGGTTTTTCGAACGTTTGTCCCTTGACGGCTTAATTACAGATGCACACGTTTTGTAGTTCCAAATGGACGATGGCTCGCCGTCACCAATTATAATGTTCGGTAGAAAATTAAATCGTTCAAACTCGCCCTTACTCTTTCCGCACTCACGGACGCGTGTTTCACTTATCTCGACGCTGGAGCCCACTTCCTGAGAATTAGGCTGACGACTGGCTGCTGTTGCTGTTGCTGTTGCTGCCGCTGTCCGTAATGGGGGTACTTAATCATGATTGATACGGAAGCCATTGAAAAAATACTGCGGCACGGTGAAGAGTCAGGATAACTGGGGTGGGGGGGGGGGCGGTGATGGCCAAGGCTGTAGGGGGTGGGTTGGTGAAGATTCAGGTTGGGAGGCAAAAAATGCGTGTGGTACGGTTGCAATCGGTGCCTGCTGGTAATCGGCGTCTGGTTTGAATTTTTTTTTTGTGGCTTTCACGTATAAAATCCGTGTTCAACTGTTTTGCTCGAACTTCATCTAGTGAGCATCTCTGTAAGCATTTAGTTCTCCATTGATTTTACCTAACCTGTGGATTAAAAAAATGCAGTGCTTTGCCGGCAGGTGGCGATAGGCGATATTTTTTTAAAGAATGGGACGACTCAACCGGACACCAACGCCGCCTTCTGTCCATATTTAAAAAAATTGTTTTAACTTCTCGCATTATAAAAAAAGGCACATTGAGGCTGTAGCGCGATATCTTGCATCCCTACTCGGCACGGGCTCGAACCCATAACCCCTGATGAACAATCTCTCCACTAGATCTACTCTCCAGAGGAACGGGAACAAGCTCCTTCTCAATACAAGTGTACCTATCAGTGTACGCAGGGGCGGAAGAGCGGGGATTTTCCGCCCGGGCCCTCCTAAAAAACATACCCAACAGGCCCCCCCCCACCAAAAATTGGGCCTCCAAAAACCGAGTGGGCCCCCAAAAAGGGCCCCTTGGCATCATTTTCCGCCCTGGCCCTTTGGTAGCTAGTCCGCCCCTGAGTGTACGCCACCTAATGTTGTGCAACAGCGGTGATGGGAAACCTTGGTCACACTATGACAATTAAAAATACAGGTTTGTGGAGGTGGGAGAGGGTGATGAAGAAGATATGGATCTTTCGAGAAGTCGCAAAAAAAAAACAATTGCGTTTGTCAAGGTTAGCCAATTTCTCCTGTCGGACCCCTCAACCACCACTATCGTCGCCTGCTGCCAGGAGCGTGCGCTATTGCCCATTACCGGCAATTTAGTTCATCAGCTGCGCGCGCGCCATCCCTCGGGCCTCGTCGTTGAAACAGGCAGCAATTATAAATCGTACAGCCCGACGGAATCACCTGCATTGTTGCACCGCTCGAAAAACCATAATCAACGCTTCCCTCCTCCTCTCTACCTCTCTTACTTTGCGTTTCCTCAAGCCTGAACCCCTCGTTAATCTTGATTAGAACGAACAACGACAGCTTGCGCCAAACAATAATTACCGCGCGATTAGCCATAATTTGTGCTCGCGTCAAAATTTTTGCTGTGTTGGAGGCCAACTTGTTCAAGCGCATTTGGGGGTCGTCATTGACATCATCAAAACAAGGAAATGATTATGCGAATTAATTTTCGCAACGGGGTGACTCTTATCTTCTGTTTTGATTTGTACCACTTACCTTAGGACACGTGTTGTAGGATTAATAATTGTGCGCCAACAGCTTGTATCTTGATTGTGACGCCATTAGACTCACTGTTGTGAGACCAAAGCGTTCTTGTTGTTGATGGGCTAACGATGAAACGATAGAGTCATTTGGCCGCCATCTTGGCGGTTTTTTTTGTTTTTTTTTTGCCTTCGCGCATGGAAATTAGGCGGTTGTCAAAAAGTGCCATTTCTTTTTAGACATTTTGGCTTGCGTGCAAATGAAATGAATGTTCCAAAATAGTGTCGTCTATTGAGAAGTTGATGCAATGCACTAGGCACTACGGTGATTTAAGAAAAAATTGTCAAGCGCCATCTTGTTTATTTTTACTTTCTTCACATGAAATTGAGAGTTTATGGGACCCACTGTTTGCAAATTCTCGAAAACGAGATGAAGGTTTAAAAAAACTGAATGTTTCTTTTTCAAATCTCTTAGATGTTCAAATGGATTTTTACCTGTAAAACTACAAGTTAGAAAAATTGGCTAATGTTTACTTTCACAACACAAACTGAGCGGACAGGGAGCGCAGCGCAGCGAAGCGAGCGAGCGTTGCGAAGAGCGGTTCGCAA
>JAUJYS010001653.1:0-16750 GCA_033995665.1 Melogona broelemanni | reverse complement strand
TGTTTTCAAGGATAATACAATAAACATCCATTATCCAAGAAGTTACCGTTTCCAAGTCTTCTCTGGTCGAAGACCATCCTAATTTTTTATTTGTTAAATTCCAACGGTTCCTACTATATCAATCGAGATAATGTTCAATTAAATAAACAAATTATAAAAACTTTTTGATTCGTCCATGTAAATATAGCTCACTTGCCAGTACAATGTTTCCAAGCTCTAATTCACTTATCAATCAATCAATCAATCATTCCTGTCACCTTTTTCTGCAGCTAATGCCGCATACGAATATTTTTTTATTATGTCTGATCGAATTATAACGGAAGATAAAGACACCACCGATAATGCTTGGGATCATCATCATTATTATTAACCAAAAAGCGTACAACCTATCACTCCTCCATAGTTGTTCGATATTATTATTATTTTTTAATTACCTAGTTTCGGAACCCAGGACTTTGAGCTCCTAGAATGTAATTGTAACTCAGTTCCTGTTAATATGTGGATCTAGGCGAATGTTTTAATTAACAATTATTAATAAATAAATAGTTTGTTGGCAAAGAACGTTCAAGCTTGTTAAAGGATTGCGAATTTGGCTTTTTTTTTAGTAAATCCTAATATAAAACGTTTTGTCAAGAACCTAACTTAATCTAATTGACGAGAAGCAAAGTCAAAACGAATATTTGTGGTTTTTTAATTTACTGACTGAGTTTGAGTAACGAAGATTATTACGAGTTCAAGATTAAAAATTACAATTGACAACTTTTGAGTACGTTTTATTTTTCTCTAATGAAATTCTATTCTAGAATAGTTTGGCGACATATGATAAGAGAGCGAAAGTGAATCCCGGAATTTAGTTTGAGATACATTTCCTTTTTTCAAAAAATTCCTGATCAACAGCTAGAATAATTTTTGAAAGCACTGTTCTTGGTCACGCCTGCAATATTAATGCTATATTTCGGTCCATCCTAGTTACCCAATTACAAGACAAATGACATTAATTACTGATAAAATACTTGTTGAACTGTCAAATAAAAGGTGAAAACCAATGGAAACACAATGAATAATGGATCCACAAAAAATATATCGGTAAAACTTCAAAACAAATTAAAAAAACCCAAGTTAAAAGATTATTTATTCCCAACAAATGTATCTCCATGCCATGTGGGAGGGATATAAAAAAAGTCACAATCTCATCTCTTGTGTCCTCCAAAAATTGACCAACCATTTTTTTAATCGGATCGAAGCTTTCTTTTACAAATACGTTTGAGATTGTTTTGACAAAACGAATTTTAAAAATGTAGGTCATTGACACTGAATCATCCTTGCAAAGTATGTCACTAAAAGAAGCGTTCGTTCGATAATTGAGCCATTAGGATATACATTTATAAAAGCCGTTCGATACACGATTCGTTAATAAAAGTATCTATCAGAACACAAGGTTCAGGGAATGGATATTGCAGTTCACGTAATGCGTGTACACGGGGCATCATAGGAAGTTGAAACTTGGGTTTTCATGAAATTTTTAACGAATTGTGACCAACTGACATGAATTAACCATTTTGAATCAAAAATGAAATTGGGTTATCATCCCAGCTTGTCCGCGAAAATTATAAACAAGTTTAAGATATTCACAAATATAACTATCACCAACAAGGACTTTTGAGTTGCCGAAGAGTCATAGGATAGGGACAAGATGAACATTTATAGTGAAGGATGCGACTATATCATTCATATCAACTCCAAATTTCAAACTCGTTTTGGCCAAGATTGTAACTGTGGGGTGAAACTTTCACTCTCGCTTAGAAAGTCACAACTCAAAAAATAAAAACTAGCACAAACGAGACGAAGGAGTGATAATACTGTCACCAAGCAAAAATACTAATATTAAAGTTGCCAAGGATTGTTTCCTATAAAAAAATGTTGCATGTTCGAGTAAATGACCAAATTCTGTGTTCGTGGTTGTCATCAATCTAAATGACATACTTATGGGGAGATTTTACATTTACGCAACATATTCCTCGATCACGTTGCAAAAACACTGTTCTAGGGTAAATAAAAACTTGCAACTTCCAGAAGCACGGAATTTTTGCTTAGAAAATAGAAATAAAATCCAATTCCGCCGAACAGTTCAACTTAATGTTTTGATTGAACGCTGCAGAGCGCTCACGAAATTTGCATGAGCACCAATACACCATGCCAGAGCGCTACGACTACGCAAAGTTTAGCTCACTTTTCTCACGTAGATTCGCCATCTATTGAACAAATACCACAACGTTAACTGAAAGACGCACTGCATGGTGACGGCGTGTAAATGCTTCGTGAGGAATGGAACGACAACGTTCACGGAATATGTTGCGCTTTTTTAAAACGCCATTTAATAAAGTTCCATAAAATGCTTCCTAGAGAATGTCACTATTACAAAGCTAGAGACTCAGGGGGGTGGGGACGCACACGCCTGGTTGCCAACAACACCTCCCACTAAACTTGAGCAGCTGACCAAGCATTTTTTGATGTTAAAGAATAATAGATCGTGTAACCCTTATAAGCCCTACTACTTGAATTATACAGAAAACTAGTAACCGCTCTTATACAAAAAATATAATTCATATTCACGATTTCGTTACACGGGACAGAAAGCACAATATATTTGAAGGAGCACAAAAAAATGTTATTCTAGAAATCTAAGGGGATGTAATAATGTACACATGAATTAATTGACACCACATCGGCGTCGGTCCACCGTCCATTTACGCGTCTTGCCCAATTACAAATTTCCGAACACCCGTGTCAATATTCCTGGGAGCCTACATTTTTTTAGAGAAGAAGCGCCTGACTTTTACATGCCGAAGAGATTATAGGGTTAGAATGGTTGAGTGCACGGAGGAACAATAATCGAGAGCTGCTTATCGTCGGACACACGAACGAAAACGTTGAAAAACGGGATATTGTATAAAATATGCAGAGCTGGTTGGCTAAAAATGAAACTCCCGGATTCACCTTTTGGAGGGGGGCCGGGGGAGAAACACGAGACCAAGTCAGTCCAGGTAGACACGGAGTCGGCAATTGCACGCGCGCCAACCAGGATGCAAGAACGCAGTCTAAAAAACAAAGATGAAACAGGTAAGACTACCTCAAAAAGATAGGAATGTACTAGAGGAAATGGTCATTGAAATCTTTACTTTTGTATTTTAAATTTTGCTTTTGAAATGAAACAGAAATAAAACTTTTGGATCTCTGTTCTCAAATAAAACTTTAAATTTTAAAATGTTGATTAAAGCAAATTGAGTATTTATTTGGTATATTATTAAATTGGTAACTTACCAGTCGGTATCTTGTTTCTAATTGTAGGAGGACTGCTGCTGAATCTCAATCTTCTCCACGGTCATATCTGGGTTCATGGCCGTCGCTTCCTGAATGGCGTCCGCCAATGCCTACAAAGTAAATCAAGCACATAAATTGACAAAGAAATGAGAATCAAAACACCCGAGATTAAAGCCAGGAAGCCATCGAACAACGAAACAGTGCACCATCAAATTTGCCACACTAAGTAGGGTTTCACAAAAAACCCTTCTTCAAAGTACTGATTGAAGTATTAACTGCACTTTCGTTTCGTCAGTACCTTTGCCCCACTAAAAATATGGTATTGACAATTCGCACATTGGCTAAACGTTGTTACCGAATGAACAAACTCTTACCTTGTCATGATCGATGACGTCACCGTCACTCTGAATGGTAATCCTCTGTTCGACACGTGTTTCGGTAACACCATCTTTCTCGGTTTTATACTAAGAAAAAAAAAATGTGTCAAAGCAGAAAATATGAAACTTGCATCTGGCTATTACAATCCTTTACTGCCTAGGAACAGGTTACTTAACGCCGCTTTCTAAAATAAATTGGGAGATCAGTTTGTGAGATTTAAAAAGTGGTTTTTTACCGTCACTGTTTCCACGGTTCTTGTCTTGCTGGAGATGGTCTGTGAACTAATGATCTCCTCGCCCACCTCCTGGTTGAAGTTGTTGATGGCTGTGACGGCGGTGGCGGTGGGCTCGTAAGCCACTTTGCGACTCTCGGTGGGCACGAGGGGAACTGTTGTCGTGCTCTGACGAACCTTCTCCGCCACCTGCGGACTGTACTTGACGGCCTCAGTCTTCACAATCGGAGGCTGGCGGAGAAAATGAAAACATCACACTTTAAATAAGTCTTAAAACATGTTTTTACGTGAAAATAATCGAAAAGATAACATGTTTTAAGCTAACAATGTGTCCACCAAACCTTTGCAGGTTTTGCCTTCTATAAGGGAACATCCTCAATTTTTGTTTTCGCATATGATGTAGTTATCAGCAATGTTGGTTTTGTATGATAACAAAACTTTAATTAAAAGGTTTACATTTATTTAATTATGTAAAAGATATACATTTATTTAAATAGAAGGTTTGCATTTATTTAAAGGTTTTCAACCGTTTGATTTCGTAAACCTTGACCATCAACACCAACAAACGTAAACACCTATTTTAATTCCAATCACAATGTTGTGCAGCAATAGTAACTAGCTGCACCTAAGTATTAACCGCGTCTCAAGTATGAATGACATTCTCAGTCAATAAATATAGCTACATGAAAACATTCCTGTCTTATTTAAGTTAGGTATGGTTAGATACATTTTCAAATGAGCACCATGTGTCTATATGTAGCAATTATAGTAAAACCTTTATTTTTTCATTACAACGAATAAGTGACTTAAACCACTATAGCTTTAATCCCATCATATCAACGTTGGCTAGCATCACGTTAGACCAAAACATAACAGAGAGGTTGTAATCCCTCGTGTTAATTTTATTAACACAAGAGTGACCAGCTCATGGTAAACACATTATAATTGAACATTACCTGCTTGGTAACTGGCGCTGGGGGTGGTTCGCTGGTCATGACCATCGTGCTCTTGGTCAGCTGCTGTGTCACCACCTGTTGTTCGCTACGGGTAGCAGTGGTGCGGGTGGTCGCAGTCACTGCCTTCTGCTCCTCGATCTTGCTGGACGTGTCCCCTTCCTGGTTGAGAAAAACAATATAAAAACGATTAAACACATTGAACAAGCGAAAGAATAGACACAAAGTGTGTCGCACACAAATTTCGTTTCCAGATATATTTCAAACTTGCCTCCACGTATCATAAATAAGCACAGATAGTCATTTTGGAAAGACTGCATCACCCTTTCAAATTCAATTTAAATTTAAATAGTTAACTCATTATTTCTTTTTTCGATTGGCGTGACAAGATTTTCTATTTGTCATTTCTAACACTTTTTTTTTTTATCTAACATTTCATTCGTCATATTTTTTTTTAGATATTCGGAATCTTTTATCATAAATGCATGATAAAATGATCATTTTTTATTTCCTTTGATTTCTTCTGATTTCGCATTTAATAATATGAAAAGAAAACGAATTTAGTACGATCGCAGTAGCTCAGTGGCAGAGCATCCGCCAAGTGTGTGGCGATCCGTGGTTCGATTCCCAGCTCGGGCTTTCCTTATTCAACCCAGAAGATACCACTGAAAATGTGCCGATTCCACAATTGCTCAAGCGATTAGAGGAATACATAATCTCCTGTTATGATATTCACTTCAGTGATGACGATCATTGGTTGTCAATAAATTAATAATAAAAGCACTAACTTGTTTAGTAGTAACAGAAGCAATAGCTGCGGTTGTTGTTGTGGATGTGAGTAATGGTGATTTCAGGTTCTCTTCTTCTTTCGGCGGGTTCTTGTCCACATTGTTGAATGCAACCTGGACCAAAAAGGAAGAAATATGTTGAACAATCGGGGAACACAATTTCGCTACAAGGTATTTTTCAGCAGCAGTCTCACGAAAATTCGAGTCAACAAAATTGAAAAGCCAAACATTTATATGACGCCATATGGAGATGCCACCTTTATTTTGACGAAAATTGGACGCCCTCCCTCTTAATTGATATAAACTGGAACGCCAATAGGGACATCGTAAAATGTCCAGATACAAGGTAAGTCTAACTAGACCTAATAACTGATACCCTAATAACAAAAACAACTACCAACTGCTGATCAGAACTACGATTATATATTACTTAATTCGATGAATCAACTTCTTGAAGCCAACGAATTAGACCCGAATGAAGGCGAAATCAAGTTACAAACTTTTAGGATTTATAATGAAACGCAACTGGGTGACAC
Source organism: Melogona broelemanni (assembly GCA_033995665.1). Classification (NCBI taxonomy): domain Eukaryota; kingdom Metazoa; phylum Arthropoda; class Diplopoda; order Chordeumatida; family Chordeumatidae; genus Melogona; species Melogona broelemanni. Next base: position 10,542 of record JAUJYS010001653.1, on the reverse strand, counting down.
TTGGATGAATATGTAATTAAACAAGCGAGCAAACGAATGGCCACTATACTTTACATATTTCAGAAAAAATATCACCGTCCCCTAAGATTTCAGAATGAAAAAAAAAAAAAAACTATAGAAATAAGACGAAAAATAAGCAAGATAACGTATCGAAAAATGACTAAAACGTATTTTTTCTGCAACTGAAGAACAACCAAAGAAACAAGCCTCCTTTTTTCTCTCTAAACTACCCAAGTTTAAGAGTCTAGAGTGACAGGACAAATTTCGGCGGTCCCGGGTTCTATTCTCGGCGCACGCGCTTGTTTATTCGATCCTGGGGTACTGGTGAAAATCTGCCCCTCACATATTGCCATAGAGATACAGGGTGTCCTGTTGTGATCAGGAATTTATAAAAAAAAATCTACATTAAAATTGTGAGCAGTAGGATAGCACAGAACGGAAGACAGACAAGGGCTGGCTAACTCTATTTTATAACAATAATAACAATACAAGCTGCTATTTTTTAATCAGTCTTTCGCTCTGTGCTGACTCCAAACACACCCCCAACAACATCACGAGGCTGTCAAACAAAATTGATAATAACGTTAGGATGCTCCCAGCAGTACTTGTTACTGAAGACTTGGCAGATGAATAGTAGCGTGCGTTAGGGTAGCGGCTCATAAATAATGATAATAATAGCATATGGAGACGAGATAATATTCATATATGACGAGTCATCAATGGAGTCACACCCTTTCAAACCTGCGTCACTCGCGGCTGACTGGCCGTGCTGCCTAGGTGCAACTTGTGGAGGGGTGAGAGAGGCCAAGAGTGGATGGAGTAGTAGTAGTAGTAGTAGTGGACACAACGTGGCTGACGAACCAACGAGCGTTTGTGTGTGCGGCCGTGTATCACGCACGTGCAATTGGGCTCTTAACAAAGTGTGAGGTGTCCATTTTTGTGGGGTGGTGACGGGTTAGGTGTTAGGTGTTGGAGGTGGAGTGGTGACGGGTTAGGTGTTAGGTGTTGAGGTTGGGGTTGGGAATGGTCGGGAATGCTCAATGAAAAAGGATGAGGATCGAATTAAGTCCACTCTGTTCATCTGCTTCAAGTGCGTGCACCCGACTCTCGGGGAAAGTCGTTGTGACAAACATTATACGAGGATCACGGGGGCACCGAGGTAAAAAAAACATGGGTGAAACCCAGGAAACATTGGGAGGGAGGGGGACAGATCACAGAGTTGGCGAGACTAAAAAGGAACTGAGGTGAACTTATTTGTGTGTCCTCAAGTTTTGTCAACACAATTTAGGCACTTTCTAAAACATGCACCGAAACCGAGGGACCATCATCTTGTTAATTTTTGTTAATTAACCATTTTGCCACTCAATTGAAATTGTAAACTGTGATGTCATATAATGCTAACGAACAAATTTTGATGTCGGAAATCAAGATTGATTTTTAACTGGGGAATTAGCTGTGCGTTGAAGGTGTGCCTACACAAGGATAAAATATAAAACGCTATCTAGTTCGATTACGATCGTTGCAAACAAAAGTAAAAAAAAACTTACGTCAGGCATGAATGAACACAGCAACGCGCTTTGGTGGATAGAATGAGCCCGATAAACGAGTATAGAAACGTAAGAAATGACGATGAGAAGGGACGCGGTGTCATTTATGTGGAGATAACAAAGGGCAGTGCCAGAAAAACGTCACGAACATTGAACACACAGCATGCGTTTTGAACGAGTAGAAATTAAACTGAGCAGACGGGTCATAACCAGCATGTGCAAAATTTAGAGAGCACATTTAAGTCCCTTCACTTAACACCTAACTCCATTTTTGAATCCTAACATAGGTTCACATTGCAATGTCGCCAAATCTCTCATAACGGCATCAATTGATCGAGTTGAATAAACGTCATTTGTGCTCGGGCAAGAACTAACTTCCTGTAGTCCTTTAACTTGCCCGTCCTGTTTAAAATAATACCAGCAACCGATGCAATATGTCATGCGCCAGCCAATCGTGAATACTCAGTTGCACACGTATTTGGAGTTGTCTATTCGAATTGAATGAAATTTAGTTTCTATGGACCTCGAATTTGCCTCTTTCTAGATGTGTACAAATGGCAATACAGTATTTCGAATGTTCAAGATGCACACCATAGAAATATCGTTGAATAAATAACCACCCCCCTTTAATATAAGATAAGAATGATTATGATATGGCAAGGTACACATTACAAAAATCGCCGAACCGGAACGATGAAGATGAGCTAGATGCAAAAGAAGTATGCAAAATAATAAAGGACAAAACGATGGTGGTCTATAAAATACACGCAGACAGATAAGAAAAACTGATTAAACGTAAATAAAATAAGCGATTTAAAGTCCGATAGTGCGACACTTTTAATCCGTCAGGTACGTCATTACGTTTCCATGTTCATTTCCATTTTATTCACCGACGAAGAAGACGTCACATTCGAAAGCTCGTGTTTCCTCTGTACCTGACTGATTAAAAGTGTCTCACTATCGGACTTTAAATCGCTGATTTTATTTACGTTTAAACAGTTTTTCTCAATAATAAAAGACGTTAGTTTGAAGGGCAAAACGCGAGATACATTTAAGTGGTTTTTTTTCTTCAAGAAATGGTTAGTTGACGCCACGGTGCGGCATAAATAAACCATTTTAAACAATTGAGCTAGCCCGCAACCAAGTCCCAAATGAATCGGTTTTCAACTACAGCATCACGCGTTTTGCCCTTGAAATTAAGGTGCTTTTAACATTTTGCATATTTAATTGCAATCCCGTTTATCTTCATCGTTCCAGATCGGCGATTTTCCTACTCGTCAGTTTGTGATGATGAACATTCAAATATTGTGTAATACTAATTCGCTAGTCTCTACAACTCATTTTAGAAATAAGTAAAGTGTTGCTGTCGAAAGGGTAAAAATATTACCCCAGGCAAAAAAAAACTTAAAAATGTAACAGCTGTTACCGGACTCGAAATAAATAAATTAATTACTATTCGGGTAAGAAAAATACTCAAATAAAAATGTGCACATATTTCATCGACATTAGGAAGATGTAGGAAGCTCTCGCGAAGAAAGTACATGTACTTTCTTTAAACAATGTCAGGCATCTATGTTATTCTATACACTAGGCGCAGCATTTCTTATACAAGCGGGTTTATTTCTATTGGAAAGGCCACTTGGGTAATTGCTCCAAAAAACGAAATCTAATATATAGACAATTTACGAGCGTAGTTTATCTTCACCATAAATCCGGATGAAAAAATAATAAATTTATAGTGATTGCAACGACACAAACAGCTACAGTTGCAAAAATTTCCAAAAGAAAAGCATTACTCGTGTCGAGAATTAATTGTTGCGGTTAAAATGATCAAAATTGGGCATCTTATTATGAGAACAATTAGTAATTCTAATTTTGCAAAACCGTAGGGTAAAAAAACAACTATTTCATTCGGTCATGGATTACATCGAAATTTCTAACGATTTCGTAGGAGCTACAGTCTTGGATTCACCTGTCTCGTACTCGCGTGAAAATTCGATTTTTTTTAGTTTGTTGAAACGTGCAAGCCTCAATTTATTCGATCAGAAATGGAAGACGCATCAGTCGTCAGGTTAACCGACTACTACTAAAAACTAGCAACTACAACACAGGTTACGCGGTCAGCTGCAATCAGCAGAACAAGCCCAGAGACGTACACAAACACACAACAAATTAATGTATATATTTCTACTGCTAGACGATAGTCAAAGAAAAAAGTGGTAAAGAAATCAAAATAAGAAAAAATGAAAATAATAAATAAAAATAAAAAATAATATAGACCTGCAATTTGTCTTCAGATAGACCGGTACTGGCATTGGTGGGAGTCTTGGGCGAGGCGCCCACCACCTTAGGTCCACCAAAACCGTCAGAGTCGGCCTTGCGAGGCGAGGGCGGCGGTTTGAAGGTGGAAAAGGTGGCGTGATGATGAGCGGCGGCGGTGGGGGCCGCACCGTAGCCGGCAGCGGCCGCAGCAGCCAGTTCCTCGGGCGTGGCCATCTCCTCTATCATCTCCTCAATCTCCTCGGTGGTCCCGTCAGCATCGGTGCGGATCGTCTTCTTGGTCATCTTCTTGGTCAGCACCTTGGCGTCCAGTTTGGGCGAAGAGCCCGCCTGCGGACCACCCACCACGCGTGAGTGACCACTGTCACCGGGCGAGGGTGCACCGGTGCGAAGGAGGCGGATCTCGTCGGGGGAGAGCTCCCGCACGGCGCGGCTAAGCGACTCGGAGGGCGGCACGTTCTCCTCGTCATACTCGCGAAGATCGTCGTCGGAGGAATCGTCATCACTGACCGAGACGGAGCCGCGCTGGCGGCGTTTGCCGGGCGACACGTCGCTGCCTTCTTCCTCGGCTAGGGCCACGGATTTACCCTTCTTGGACTTCTTCTTGCCGTCCTTATCCTTTTTATCTTTCTTGTCTTTCTTACTGCCCTTGTCCTTCTTGTCTTTCTTATCCTTGGACTTGCCTGCTGCTGCTGCGGCGGCGGAGGCGGTGGCGGCGGACACGTCCAGATCCAAGTCCTTGTCGGAGATTCCCTTGGTGATCTTGTCCTTGTCTGATTTCTCTTTCTCGTCTTTTTCCTTGTCAGATTTCTCCTTATCGGATTTCTTTTTATCTGACTTGTCCTTGCCCGACTTGGCGTCCCCGTCCTTGTCCTTGCCCGACTTGGCGTCCCCGTCCTTGTCCTTGCTCTTCTTGTCCTTTTTCTCCTTTTCTCGCTTTTCCTTTTCTTTCTTCTCCTTCTCTTTCCTCTCCTTTTCTTCCTTGTCTTTCTTTTCCTTCTCCTCCTTGTCCCGCTTCTCCTTTTCCTTCTTGTCCTTTTTGCTCTTTGACTTGTCCTTGTCTTTGTCGTCACCGCCCTTCTCGCTCTCTTTTCTGCGCACGCTTACGTCCAAATCCTCACCGGACCGATCGGCATCCGAAGCAAACGTCACGTCGGCCGAAGTGTCCGCGTCAGACGACAGGTCGGCCCGGCCCCCTTCCACGGACACGGGCCTCGGTTCGGCCGACACGCGACCACCAGCCGCCCCGGCCACCACGGCCACCTCCACGGCCTCTAAGGTGTCGTCGCTGTCCCCTCCCTCGCCTCCCTTACCGCTCTTCTTATCCTTCTTGCTCCCGCCGACCGACTTCTTAGCCGCCTTCTCCTTCTTCTCCAGTTCGCGTCGCTCCTTCTCTTCCCGTTTCTCTCGCTCCTTACGTTCCTTCTCTTCTCGCTTCTCCTGATCCCGACGTTCCTTTTCTTCCTTCTCCTTAGCCTTCTTCTCTCGCTCCTTGGCCTTACGTTCCTCCTTCTCCCGTTCCTTGGCCTCTTTCTCGCGCTCCTTTTCCTCCTTAGTCAGACGCTTCTTACCACCGATTCCACCACCACGTGCCACCGCCACCTTCTCGATTCCGCCGCCCTCGTCCAACGAACCGGACAGATCCGCGCCGCCTTTGGACGTGGGGCTGGCCGTGTCGCCCGACGCCGCAGAGTACTCGAACACGGAGCCGCCGCCCGAGCTCTTGGTGGGACTGGGACTGACGCCGCGCTTGCCACCTGCCTCCTCCGCCACGATCGTCGATTCGCGAGCCTCGTGAGCGTGGGACGGGGGCGTGGTAGCCGTTACCGTGACGGACGAACCGGGGAGCTTGCCCGGAGTGGGCGAGGTGGCGCGCGCCGGCGTCGAGGTCACCAGGATGGCCTCGCGTGAGGAGGGGGTGGTGGGAGTGCGACGGCCGCTGCCCGCCGTGTTGTCGAACGACGATTGAGATCCTCTCGGCTACAGCGTAGGACGCCACAGCGGAGACAACAAGAAATAAACGTAAAAGAGAAAAAAAACATGCCAGATATTAACATGCAATCTAGGTCCATGCAAAATTAAAATATATATCAACACACAGAACGACGAAATATTTTCGAGTTGCAAGCAATTAATCGACTAATTTTACTGGAGAAGCGAATCAAAAATGCCAACTATGTTTTCTAGTAAGTAGAATCGTGCAACATTTTTTTAACGTTTTTTTCTTCTTCAAACAGGACAATAAATATTTATGAATTAATAAGACACGAAGCAGCAACATCGAATAAGAAGCGATAAACAGCCACACAGACTGGCAGCGCCAAATTGAAATAAGAATTAAAAAAAGTTGACGAAATTGACTAGGTACGGGCATGCTATTTCGGTAAATGTGTTACTCACCCCCAAATCATTTTGGAAGGGAAGAATTAAAAACATGATTTACAAAACTGGAATGATAGCGATAACCCGATACACGTAGGTGATATTCGAGGAAAGATGGTAAATTTGACTGAAATGATTTTTTTTGTACCTATCTATATGTTGTAAACACATTTACATACGTTAAATTTATCGGTATTTGCAAATACACCTTTGGTACCTCGCACTATTCCGCGTATAAAAAAATACTCTATATTATTTGTGTTTCTCGTCGGCTAAGCTTCAGCCGCTCACCAAAAGCGCAAAAGGTATGACGCGTTCCCTGAAAGCGCTTTTGAGCGAGAGAGAAGAGATAAGAGGGAGTAGAAAAAAAACTCAGTAGGGCAAAATTAAAATCTGCCTTGACTTCACCTCATCCTTTTTCGGAGTGACGGGAGAGCGGTTTAGGGTTCGAATGGCTTCTCTCTTCTCCGGCACTTCTACCTTCTCGCGTGGCTCTTTTCTCCAGAATTCACCGGACATGGGCAAAACGGCCACACCACCAATCGGTCTCTGCAAAAACAAATTCAAATCGGCATTCAAGGTTGGTAGGCATCGTGAAATGGCTCAATGTAGGAACAACTTGAGATTGGGGAGTAAAACTTGGTAACCAAACGAAAAGAGTGAGCAACCAAGTTGATAAAGAAACTGGACTGCTAATATTTTACCCTTTTTTTTTTAGCCGTTCACCGGGCGTCGCCGGGGGAAAATAATCATAATTTATCATCATAATTTTTGCTCATCATAATTTTTTTTTCAATATTAATTTGAATTAATACATTTGTATCCGCATGTTCTGCTACCTCAAAATAGTAACATGATAGTCGCGAATAGCACTACAGGGAATTTTGATGTTAAAAGGACTTCGTAAGTGGGACACCTCGACATTAAATAAAATAGAGCTTGGGCTAGGCATACAATTAATGACACCACCGAACCACTGGTCTGTTTTTGTCCTACTAACAGTTTGCGAAATCGAGTTTATTTAAGACGGTATACAGAATAATTCTTGTCCAAGCTCAATTTGCTGGGCTCAATAGGCCAACTCCAGTTGCTGCAAATCAAAAATTTGGTTCAACATTATTTGAGCTGAGCCTTGGCGAAGAAGATGAGATGGGGGAGTGAGCGAGGTGACTTGCCTTCTTTTCCTCTTGGCGATCGCTTCGTCGTTCGTCATCCGAATAGGGAGACTCGCCCGGTCGCGAAATCGGGATGGACATAGTGTGGCGTTTCACGTCATCGGCACGTTCATCCGGAGACGGACGGTTGGCGTAACCCAGCGCTGGAAAAAGAAGGAAAGGGTGATGCTTTTGTTTTTAATACATAATAATTTAACAAACACTGTCCCCATATACAAGGCAACATCTAGTATTTTTATGGCATCATCATTTACCTTTTAAATGAAATATCACAACTAAAAAAATCGTTGATCAATCACCAATAATCAAAAGGATAAATCGATCCCGGTTCAGCGCTGACCGAAATCATGAGACAGACGCATACCGGGTAATTCTAGTTCTATGCCGCACACCTTGTCGGACAACAAGTGTCCTTGTTGTTGTGTCCCTCGCGTCGCCTCCGAACCCCGACCCTCGATCCCCCCGACACCCGGTGACTTCAGGAAGCAAAAGCCCCCCGAGTTTTCTTGGCAGAATACAGAGGTGGTTTGCCATTGTCTTTCTCCGCGCAGTACTACACGCCAATCCAACGATCGACTACACCGGGATCGTACCGAGATCCGCTGGTCGGCGAGCGAGCATGCTCATCACTCGGCCAGATCGGACGTACTTTATTATTGATAACAAAAACTAAGACCTTCAAAGCGTAAGTCATTCGGCGAACACCATATTAAATGAGACAATAGCGAATGAATAAAAAATTGTGCATCAAAAATCCCGTCAAAATACGCCTTAAGCAGATGAATCCAACATGCCAAGTATATTTGGTGGACGACTTACTGTCCATGCTTCGTGTGCTTCGGTTGGCGTAGCGCTTGGAGCTGAGCGTTCTTTCGAAATTGGGAGCGGGTCGATCGATGAGGGCACTGGCCATCCGCGTCTGGTACTGGGTTCGACCCGAATACCGGAACTTGGATCCGAATCGTGGGAAGAAGGGGAATGGGGCTCGCTGCACTGGCTCCGGAGTCATTAACCTAGACGAGGAGTCATAAGGCGACCAAATTTATCATTGAAATAACCAAACTGAATTGAAATGAATGACTGAATTAAAATGACAAATGGATGATGTTTATATAGATTATTTTTTAATGTAAGATTACCTGAAAAAAGTGTGGTGTTCCACGCAAACCTTCCATAAACGTTTCGCCGCTCGATGGTTGGATAATTTAAATCCAATGGTGCTCTCAAATTGCTCGAACTGGCCATTAAAAAACAAAAAGATCAGTTCAAAAACCAATAGGATCATAACTTCTCGCACGGTATTTTCCACGACCAAAAAGTATGGGTTTCACACAAATAATTTTGTTTTAAAAAATTGCAAGTAACGCATAGAAACAAATAGAAAAGAGCGCGTTTATTGGTATAAGAGAAACGCACGAAAGTAAAGAAGCACGATTGTACTCACCTCGCCCGGTCTGATTTTAATATAGAAATTATTTCGCTTATAGGATATCTTGAGAATCTTGGGCCAAGCAAAACGATTAATCCGCAAACGATCTCGGAACACCAGGAGTCCACTGGCACAGACACCCAACATAATGTCCACTCCTTCGGAATCCTGAAACCAAGTCATTCATTGGCACACGAGTATTTTAAAATGTCAAGAGCAAAAAAAAAAATGTTAGGAAGGAAGTCTTGAATTTCGCTAATCTCCACTGACCTTGGCTTGATGAAGGTCAACACCATACATGGCCAATTTCTTAGCATTTTCCAGGTAATGTAGCTCGGCTTCGGCTGGCGTCTGTCCCCTGCGAGTAACATGTGACAAAATCATGATTTTATAAGAATACTAAACCTGATAAAAGGTCCGTTTGCATTTCCCCTTACTATCACTGCTCTCAAAAAAGTAATTATTTCTCCTACTTTTAACGTCCCTCCCCTCTGGCCCCATTCATAAAATCGAATGTAATTAACCATGGAGTCGAGCTCGCTTACTTGTGAGTCTTGTGCAGTTCCAACACCTTGTCCTCCAATTCGGAAGTCTGGTTGGGAGCAAAACGAAATTCGTGCAAGTAGTTTCTGCCGTGCTCCTCCGGGTCGTAGTCGCCGACCTCGGCTTGAACCAGATAGGAACCCAGGAGAGCGTGCGTCACGAATGAACAGGGTAGCCTGGGTCGTGGGGGTAAAAAAATAGAACATGTCAGTTACAATGTACAAAAGAAAATACTTCCGGTCATAAAAACAAATACTTTTATTTAAAAAAAATCAAATCTGAATTCCAGTAAGACAAACAAATTCAAGAAAACACACAAAATAACCAAGCAAGGGAAACTTGGAAGCTACTTTTACAAGTTTTGTGAAAATTTTTAATCGTCCTAATTTAACCAAGGTCAGCTTGGCAAGAGTTTAGTTAAGGCATTAGCAAATTGATTGGTCAGTTGGTTTGTTTGATTTTGGAGTACTTGTGGAAATAGTTGGTAAGCCTGTTTAAAACAAGAATCACTTTGACAGCCATATTCTATCCAATACAGCTCAAGATTGCTTAACAGCCATCAAAGCAAGTGAAACAGCAATTTACCTCACAAACCCTACGAATCACAAACATTTTTTAGCGTTTCTCTGGTATATTCGAGATGCGAGGCTAAATTTTTGGGATTCGGGGTGAGAGGTTAAAATATTGGACATGGTGGTAGAAAGTCCCACTGCAACAAGGCAAGAGCACTTGTTCGACAAATAAGGTCGTTCAACTCAAATACGCAAAAGTAATCCCTGTTTGAAAGTTGAAGCCAATCGTTTATTTCTCTGTATACTCACTTGCCAGACAAAATGTCATTTCTTATCTGCAGACATAACTGGTATCTGTAAAAAGAGCGAGAATGACAATAATGAGAAATCGTCCATCCACCACGGTTTTATCAGTTTGATCGCTCGTGCATCGAATCGCCTGCTGATAAACCTCCGGGGTCAGCACTTACCTGGTTATATCTTCCTGTAGGCTCGCCGGGTCTGGTGGATAGAACTTGACTTCGAAACTGAACACCCATGGCAAATCTGTCGTGAACAAATGTCAATATTAAAATTAGTGCCGCCCCCGTAAAAATTAAAATTAGTGCGGCCCCCGTGGTACAGTGGCTATAGACATAGACTACAAAACGGGTGGTCCCGGGTTCGATTCCCGG
>JAUJYS010001652.1:0-16752 GCA_033995665.1 Melogona broelemanni | reverse complement strand
TCCTTCCCAGCCCTTCCCTGCCCCTCACATATCTCCATAGAGACACGAGGGTGCAGTAGTCCTGTGGTGCACTAGACGCTACGTTGACTTTAAAAAAAATATGATTTACAATAACAAAATACAAATTTAAAAAATGGCCACTAAATATTCAGATCCATATACAATAAGTATGCGGTTCTAAAGCGGGTGCAATAGTGAGATGTTCTGATTATATTGAATCTTCCCTGCAGTCATTGGAAGCACCCTCATTTTAATATGCCCGCGTCAAGCGTTACACATAGTTGTCAGAAAAACGCAATTTCATCGCTGTTTGAGAAATGTAAATTTTTAATCTAAACACAAACTTGCTTCGAGAAAAAAAATCCTGCCCGACGAATATGACATTATGCATTGATTACGACTGCAGTATTTATGAGCGCAATGAGTGAATTTAAAAAATAAAAAAAATAAAAAAATCATGACTTTACATAGAAGTATACAGTGTATACGTATTCGGGTACGCACATGGGTTTGTATACTCTATACGCGTTCCTAATACAGTCATCGTGCAAAACTTGTTAACATACAAAAAAACGCTCCAAAAAATAAGTCTTTGGCAATTTTTTTTTTTTTTAATTCTGATTATTTAATTGTTTTATCTATTTTTATCTTAATTCTTAATATTTTATATGCATTTGAGATAAAAAAAAAAGAATTGGTTTATCTTTACGATTTTAAAATGCATTGCTATACTAGTGTGGCGGCCACATATAAAAAATACTGTAGCATCATTTCGTACTGCTAAGTTCACTATTCAGCCAACTACTGCTAAATAGGATAGCACCGCTGTCTTACTCGAAGCCAATTTCGGGGGGAGCTTTACGCAGCGCGCGTGGCTTTCGTTTACAGGGTGCTGCGAAAGTCCAAACTTCGCCAATGTTTCTGCTGTTTTGACGATTTAACCCGTTTTTTAAATGAATTATTTCGAAGAAACACATTTAATTTTCTCCTAGCGCGATAGCCAATTAGAATAGAATTAAAACTCATTATGCTGCAACCTGAAAAACTAGTGAATTGTAGGCCTACCATTTAATTTTCTCCGACAATGATTCACACGTCTCTGGCTCTCCTTCTCCCATACCCTCCTGCATTTCTGTCACGTTTATTTTAAATTTTGAAATAAATTACTTTGAATGTAAAATTTTAAATCTCGCGAATTAAATTATTTCATTGAGAACACGGCCACTATCAGAAAGTATTCTCTATTATAAAATTTATCGAAATATTAATTGGTATTCTTTTCAGGATATACGGAAGTGTTGCGATTAAATGGTTTGTGAATGTATTCGAATTTATGGAATTTACCTTGTACAAATGCATGTACGCATGAGCTACGGTGTTCGCCACGTGAAATATTGAAAGCCAAGCGAGAGGCTAGTGAGGCCCGGGCTCGTCATAGCTCAAAATACAAAATCGACGGAAGAACTGAAATCGTTGACGGCGCAATTTCAATTTAACTCCGTCTAAAGCTTGACTCGCGAAATTGAAATAGCTGATGCCATTATGCACATTTTATTTCGGGTCTCGCAATAATACATATACATTTATTTGCTTTCAGTGTGTGCGTATGCGTTCCAGACCTATAATAGCAAACGAGGCCACATTCTCGGGTTGTTTTTTTTTTCTTTCACCGCTTGCTATATTTTTAATAGGTTATTTTCGGTTTAATTGACATTTGTTTGATGTCGGGAGAAGATAGAGAGCGTATATATAGTGCGTATACTCTGTACTATGCGTTGCCTATATACGAGAGTAGATATATATACTCGTATGTGGGGATACATTTGACGAATATAGACTCAATGATGAGTTTTTGCTCTCGCTATTTTTTTTTCTTCGGTCCTCTTTTTTCATCTTCTTTCAAGAATTAATACCGTCTCTTCCTCCCTTAGAAGCACATTGAATAAATAACAAGAAATGAAGAAAAGAGAGAAGAAAAAAACTGCTTCATTTACTCGCTCCTATACGTATGTCAGTAGTATTTACTCTTTTGTAACTCAGCGCGAGGTTCATATAAGAGAAACAGAGATGGAGCGATGGATTTTTTTCTTGCTGTTGTGGTTGTGGTTGGGCAAAGAGCAAGGCAAGAACATTAATTTTAGGCGTAATCGATGTGGTTTTCCAAAATAAATAAAAGGTAGTTTTCTGTGTTATTGTCCTTTCTGCCACAACCACACACTTCAGCTATATGTCGTTCGTAAAAATTAAAAAATGGCATAAATGGGCGTGAATATTTCACATTATCAAGAAACAAAATTGTATAATTTACTTTTTCCTTATTGTATATATTGCTACAAATTATTTCATGTGAACACATAGTTGTGTTCGCATTTATTATAGCTCTTGTTTTTATCAAATTGTTGTATTTGTGCGTTCTGTGTCATCGAAATTGGTGCGTACACAATTATAATACTTTACATTGAAATAACATCGTAATAATATGTCGAAAGACCAGCCTAAAAAATGACTGTGTGCGGTACTAAATGCTAATCGCGAAGAGTTTGCTTGTGTCAATAGACATATTATTTATGATGCTGTTTTTTTTTTGCACAAAACATGGGCGATATTTTTTAAGCTGATTTCTGCACGATGTGCGTCCCGTAACTGATTGTGGAGTGGTAGATACGTCGCTGTTGTTGACGTTCCTAAATAACATTTGGTCTCGTGGAGCTGAAGTAGTACTTATTCGACAACGAGTAATACCCCAGACGGAGCAAGACAAAAATTAGAAATTCCTGACGATGTCATTTCCAATGAGTCTCCATTGATAAGAGGATCGTCTATCTATTCACGCAGTCGCCAAGCATTTATCTTTTTCTCTACTAGATATACAATACAGCACTAGATACCGTTCTTAATACGCTCGAGGACAGATGACGTGCATCTTCCGAGTAGGCAGGCTAGCTCGAGAAAACGGATGGGCATAAAAAGGCGAGGCAAAGATACATTCGGATCAGATTCCCCATTTTTTTTATATATTGTTGCCAGGAAGTATATAATGAACTGGGAATCGGATGGAGGAAAACAAGATAAATTGAGTTCACCCTTAATGTGCTCGCAAATTAAATAAATTTTGCAATTCAGCGGTTCGGTTTTTTTTCTTGCTGAGACCTGTAGTTGTTTACGGGATCGCTAACTAATGAAAGGCAGCATGGTAACCCAAATTTCTACGGGTACAAATTCTTCATACGTGCAAAATCGTAAAACTATTTCTTAATTTGCGTAACTACTTTATGTAGAACGCATAGCTTTAACAGTATAGCCATCAGGTAGGAAAATTGTGAATCTTTAAACGAAATCGAATCGAACTCACTAATAACCAGGTGTTCGTCCGCGGGTAATGGACAGAATTTGACGGTACATGTTATTAAATAACGCAAATGTCATAACATAAACAGGCCATCGTTAACACTTTTGAACATATTGGAATGGTTAAAAGAGTGGTTAATCCAAAAACTATCTCTTTATATGTACCGTTGCCAAATTCATGGTTTCTTAGTTCAAAGACAAGAAAGTCCTCTCATAGCCTTCATAAAAACCACCTTTGAAGGGCAATTGATTGCGCTGAAACAAAACAAAAAAATGTTCTTTGGAGGATAAGTTTCGTTGTGGGAAAATGTTTTGTATAAATACCTACACCATATTCGTTTCAAACAGCCATGAATTGTCGTGACGTATGCAAAGCGTGTAAAAGATTGGCTTCCGTAAAAACAACCGCGAGTCACGATAAGAAAAATAACTGGTGCGATTATTTTTGAAGATGGCGATTAGTGGCGCCGGCGTGTTCGTACAATGATCCGGTAACTTAATAATTTCCTTGGAGACTATGTGGGGAACATTTTTTTTATTCAAACAAGCTATTCCCAAATCCAATTTGAAATTCATATAGAATGGTTTTTACGTGCGACGCCCGACCGTGTTGTAGTCTTATTTCTAGACATATTTCTTTGCTCGCAAAATGGTCATCTCGGGACTCCCTCGCCCATGTTAGGTGCCATTCTCCTATTACATGGATATGTAAAGCCAACTGATATGAAAGTTTGCATCTACCATCAGTTCTTCCCAGGTAGTGAGATTGCTCAAAGGCTATCACTTAGCAGAAATGTATTCACCAACAAAAAATTCACAACAAATGATGCAAAAAAAAAAAAAAATACATGTAGTTCTTGAGAGCGTCTATTTATTTTTTTTACCTGCTAAAATATAAGTTTACGCCTGCGATGTTACAATAATTTCGAAAAATAAACGTTTTACTTGTTTTCACGTATGCAGTAGCCTATATACGGATGTATTTTTATTTAGTCACTACAATATAAATCAGTTTTATCATGCACTGCAACTGTCTCTATAATTAATTTCAGGAAATGCCTTTCGAAAGATGCCTGTGTATTGTTTCTGTTGAGTGAAAAAGTTGCCGGTAGAAAAAAAAAAACCACCACGTTTCCTTAAATAAGCTGGCACCCTCCTCTCATTCACTCCCGGGGATATTTATTTAGGAAACACATAGACGTGTAGGATGGAAGCCCGGTTGTCTGTTAGTGCGTTTATCAATAAATAAACCGAGCAAAACGTAGCAAATTGTCGACAGGGCTTCAACCGAGTGAGAGAAAAAAGATGAGTCGGGAAAACACAGTGAAATAAATATCGGCTTCTCTCTGTGCTTGGCCGGAGATAAGGGCTTGTGATTTACGAAGGCTGCTGTGTGACGCCCATATATACCTAACCACCTATATCCAGCTTTTTATTGCGTCGCGCAGCGTATATAGTTTCCGGATAGGCGTATCTGAATAATGTAGTTCGATGGTAACAATACAGGAGCCGAAATAATAGACGGTGACGTCAGAGCTGCCTGCGTGTGTCAGCTTTGTCACACGAGTATCACGTGGCATCATTGGCGGTTTGTGCGTCGATCGCGTACGGTCTACCATGTGACACTAATTAAACTGGTCGGCCGACAGCCAGCATTTTCATTCAAGGGGAAAATCCATTGATTTCAGATTTAAAATTTCAAGATGATGGCTTCTTCTGGAAATCGAGCGGCCCAACACCAATATAGAGGTTCACCACCTCAATTAAATTCAGTTTGTGTTTGTGGCGGCTATCGTTGAAATATAAACGACGCGAAGTGTCCCAAATTAAATGGATGTTGTGACAGTAAATATTGTTTAACAAATTATTTTTATTGATGGTTGGTGTTGACGTAAATGACAATGAAAATTGATAGGTCTCGTTAGAAGACTAATATAATTTTTGTTTTAGACATCCATCAAAACGTCTAAAAAAATATATCATACTTGGGCAGAGTTTTTTTTACAATATCGACAACAAGAACATAAACAAAATATTGAAAAATGTCTCGTTATCATCTTATCATATTAGGTACAAGCACCTATTAAAACGATTTGTCGATTAAATTCGATAGACCTCTCTACAAAGAGAAGTACGAGCCGTGTGACGCGACGATGTCATAGAAAGAGCGAGAGCAAGTTGGACAGGGATATAAAAAAAAAACGTTGGACGTGCAAATCCAGCTCTGCCAGTTGGTTCCAGGAAGGAAGGAAGGATGGTGGGGGAAAGGAAAGGGAAGGCGAGGTAAAGCTCTGCGCAGATGAACGTTGTCCCATTTAACGAAATAAATTGATCAGAGCGAATCGGGCGTGACATTCGCTGCGAAAGCGGCTTTGTAGCGCTCGGGCGTGGCGCGCTGCAGGATCAGTCAAGTGACAGGCCCGAAAATCGATCAACAGCAAACACGTACACAAAAAAAAAGTATTAACAGACCCTTTCGTTGACCGAAGTTAGCGACTGAACAAAGTTTTTGACCTGTAAAGTACGTCCTCCTGAGATCGTCAGCTCGAACGCTTTGGAATAATTCTGGTTGTTTTATACAAATGGATGTCTAATTTTAGCAAATTCATTTTATAGTATCGCGTTCCACATCATGTTTTAATTTTTGCCAGTAAGGCCGCTTTATAAAGCTCAATAGTCTTACAGTTTAACTTTTATACCAATAGAGAATAACATACTTACCTCACTAGTTCATAGATATTAATTTAAACACGAATTGTACACAAACTTACAACGAATAATCACAAGCCTTAATATCATCCGTGAACTAGGCCTATATGCAGCAAATTAAGTGTCGTCATGTTAGATATACAAAAATGAACAAGAAATCGAGGACAGGACCAGATATGAATGACGAGAGCTGGCGAGGCTCCAAGCAAGACAAAGAACCTTGAACCAGACCAAGAACCTTGGTCTAAGAGTTCTTGGGAATAACTTGCATAACTCTGCTTATGATCCTCTGAAATGGGGTGAAATACGTGTACAGTAAGTTACAAAAATATTTTTACAATTCTCGAGCAGTAACGTAAGGTAAGGTTTATTTCGTTCTCAAAACGACATTATGAATATTTTGCAAAGGTTTAATCTGTTTTTGCTTTATGCTTGGAGCCTCGCCAGCTCTCGTCGTCATTCATATCTGGTCCTGTCCTGGTTTTCTTGTTCTTTTTTTGTATATTAATTTATGATTTCCTTTATTGATGACATCAAATTAACAGTGCGCATTTGAAATTAAAAAAAAATCTTGTTAGAAATAAAAGAAAATTCTCCGTAGTCCATAAAATAAAAGACCGTCGCTGTGAATTCGTTGACACTGTGTACTCGTTGACTTGTTTCCAAGCCAACCTGTATCATCATCCATCCTTCTCACCCTTCTCCGCAGTTCATACGTGCCTTCGGCGTATAACCTCATCGCCTAACCATTTGCCGGTCGTATCACAAGCTTCGCGCCTCTTATCCAATTCCACTTTCACCAATAAACACTGCTGAGGAGAATTCGTTCGGGACGAGCGGATACAAACAATACAGAATCCGTGCTCGTTATCTAATGCGATGTACACACGAGACTAGTCCATTTCGGTTTTGTATGGCGTGCGTCGAGCCAATGATGCGACGTTTTCTATGGTCCAGTCCACTCACGTGCCGAACGACATTTTTAATCCGAGTCATGTCCATAATACACATTTAATTTGTATTATCGATGAACACGCGGTGATTTGAATAGAAATATGCTCGTCAATTTGCAACCGCTCTATTTTATTTTACGATACGAATTATACAGCAACTGTGCATGCGCGAATGATTGGCAGTTAAGTTAAAAAATACTTTACAAACTAAGAAACTTTTCATTTTATTCAAAAATATTATCAGACGTTTACTTGTGTTGGTAACTCATATGTTGACATTTGGTTTAGTTACATGTATTTTGTAAACACTATTCATATAATGCATATTGTACATGGCTACTACATCGAGGATCGGTGGGAAAAATTATCATATCGAATATTTTAGAACGTGCAGAATACCGTTAACCATTAATTCATCTTTTCATGGCTATTGACTACAGCGGGCGGATTCAATCCTTGCTTTAGACAACTTCCGCGTCCCAGGTGGGGTCGGAGTGAGACGCGTGGCGGATGGGGAGCTAGGGTAGAAGGAGAGAGAGCGGTCGGGAGTGTAAAATAGTATGTCGTCGCAATGTCTATGATTGCGGCGGCTCCAGTGTCCCCTGACATCTCGCTGTAATGGATGGCACCGTGTGACGACGCGTGATTATTCCACTCGGAAAATAGAATAATAGTTTGGAATGACATATCCGCGTCTATGGATGTGACGAGTGAAACAAAATGTGGCCTACAGGGTGTCTCAGAATGCCCCTTTAAAAAAAACCCTGATCAGCTCACAAATTAAAAGAATCTTTTGCTATCATGCCGATGGCTTTATCCCCGGCGACATAATTGACGAAATAGATATTTTTACTATGACTAGACTTGTAGTTCCCGTGGTCTAAATAAAGCCTTGAAAAAAATTGCGCAAACACAGGTGCAAAATCTCTTATGGTGACATTTCTCAATTTTCGTTTGAATAATTGATTGGAAATAAAATAAAAAAGGTAAAATTGACTATCGTGTTTTTCAAATACGAAATTTGGATGTTTGCTTATTTGTATTTTTTTTTTGTTTTTTCCCCAGAACCGTGCGAGAAAACCTATTGCGGCTTCGGTTCCGTGTGCGTGGTGGACGAGACCAGTCGCGACGCCTATTGTAAGTGTCAGGAGACGTGTGCCGCCATTTTCGCGCCCGTGTGCGGCAGCGACGGCATCACCTACTCCAGCGAGTGCCAATTGCGGCTGGCAGGGTGCACCAAGCAGAAGCGAATTGTGGTTCGCCACACCGGACCTTGCGGTAAGTGTTGACCATCGTCATGTTATTTTTGGATCGCTGGAGGCGCCACAATCCATCATGCATCGTGATATGGCCTAAATTAAATCAAAAAAGTTGCGAAGAAAATTTTGAATCAAATTTAATTCGTTAACCAATTCGTTATCTGATATAAGATATATTTTTTAATAGGCACGGTTTGTCCGTATAAAGGTTTTATGATTAATTGAACTTTCAATATACACTTGTGTAAGATAACTTGTGTAAGGTAACTAGTGTAAGATACTTCCCGCTCCGTAAAGTTGTTCACTTCGACTTCACCAGATCCCAAGATTGTCGCTATTGCCCTCCTCTCCACGTCCGACTCTCCCGTCTCGAAAACTTGTCCCTGTCAGGTGTGTTTGTGCGCTTCGCTCTTCAATTTATCGGATTATCGGAGTTTGGGCCACCGACATCGTCCGCGATAAGCCTCACTTACTCGTCCGCATCGAATACCGCCACTCCCTGCGTCAACTTGGGGGCGTAGACCATCCCTCTCATCCATCCCACCTCCCTCCCCCGCCCCACCTAGCTCTCTCTCTCTCTCTTCCCCATCATCTCTTTCCCTTCGCGACGTTCACCGCCTAATCGCTGGCAGAATACCAAATGAGCCGTCCTCCTATATTGCTCTTTGCTATTCATCTCGATACAACGGGAGTTTCGAAACTTTGGTGCACCTGTTACGAGATGGCGAGCGTCATGTTTTAATCTTACGTATTTTATTTATTTTAATTGAAATTGTTCGATTTTTGACCGAATTTGGCCGGCTGTAAGATTAATAGCTAATGTCCTATTTGAAATTAGGACGATGCAGGATTATATGCATTGTTGTGTGACGAAGGTAAACCTTTCCATTGAAACACATTATTTAACTTTTAAGTAAATTGCCAGAATATTGATAGAGCGATTACGCTGAATACCCATTTCGATGGTTTGTTCGGAATTAAGTATAATGTGTATTGTAAAATAAAATAAGGTAACATAAAAGTAAATTACGAATATCCTATACACCGTTTAAGCCC
Source organism: Melogona broelemanni (assembly GCA_033995665.1). Taxonomy (NCBI): domain Eukaryota; kingdom Metazoa; phylum Arthropoda; class Diplopoda; order Chordeumatida; family Chordeumatidae; genus Melogona; species Melogona broelemanni. The sequence goes on along the minus strand of JAUJYS010001652.1, from coordinate 7,427 downwards.
ATTCGTTCCCTATATTAGGGGGTACATCGACAATCAGTTTCGGTGCTGCAAAATAGGTTCATCAGATGGCCCATTTATTGTATGAATAAACTACCCTAGATCCGATGTCAATGTTTTTTAAAGATGATGCGCAATAGCTTCTCAGAACTTGGAGAAACCGACGTACCGAATTACTGTTGGGCTAGTTGTGTGATTCATATGTAATTCAAACCGTTGTTATTTTTATTTTTTTCAATATTGCTGCGCGCGATTTGAAAAAAAAATATGGTTCGCCCCACCAGTTTTGGAACCACGTCTGTGTGTAGAGTAGTTTCAAAAATTGGTCGAGAGAGGCGCCTTTTTCGCTCCAACCAAAGACTAGAGCCTTCGAGAGCGCGTGAGAAGGAACACCTGCGAGCCACGCAGTCACCGGTTCCATCATCATTTTAATCCAATCTCTGCTCGAGCTTTGCCTCAACATTGGGGCTTAGTGTTTGGACAGCCAAGCGAAAAGACTTGGGGAGTTGAGGGGGAGGGTGGTGAAGTTGGCGAGAGAGTTGGGGGTGAGGGGTGGTACGGGGTTGCCCGCTAGGCGGCCGGTAGAAAGTGAAGGTCAAAACGTAAAATGCGCATGCTCACTGTCTCATAATATTGAGCCAGATCTCCAATCTCTGTATCCTTCTAAGATCATCTGATCCACGTGGTTGACACTATATGGGTGTCACAGTCTGATTGCCACCACGGTTCTTGTTTATTCGATCCTGCGGATCTGGTGGAATTGGAGAATCCCATTTGATGATCAATCACCACGGGGACAGTGGGCATACCTGGAATCAGCAGCAATATTTTGAAAATGTCCATGATCCTTAATTAATGATTCTGATTTATTATTGTATAGCCTGTGTCAGTGTAAACATAGCATTAAAAAAAACATTAACAATAATAAATAAGCAATTTTATATCGTCTTTCTCTAAAATATTGATGTCTTCTATGATTGGCTCTTGGTCTTAGTAGTCTGATAACGGCCCGGATTCGTCCTGAATGGCGTGCGCCTTATCAGTTTAGGCGATCACGTTAATTATTCATGAACAATGAGCGCAAACAGGTTTGTCATCTGTTCGTCTGTGTTGTCGCATCGGGCCGTAGGAAGCTACTGAGAATTAATGACAAGAACGACAAACAGCTACATGTCATTCCGAAAAGCAAACAGCACAACTTCAATTATAAAATTGCTTATGATCCTTCGAGCATTGGCCGAGAGATGCCAACGATGATCTGAGCCTGAAGAGATTGACAAAAATTCCTGAGATACATTCGACAACACGACGATATTTTTTAAGCTGATTTTTATGATTTCTTCAAATTGGAAGTCAGTTAATATTGATAAATAAAATAAAATTCTGATAGTGATGTATTTTTTCACATTTTCATAGTATAAAGTGTCCCAGAAAGCGTTAGGCTCTTGGGCGACTAATTTTTAAATCTAATTGAAGGCGCCCTCAAAGCTCACTTTCCAAGGGAATTAGTGTGAACGCGAGGTCTTAGGAGAATGCATTGTGTTGGTTAATTTAGCCATTAGACCGACTAGAAAAAACAACTTGTCTTCAATACTCGGTAAATGAACTCTGTGAGCACCAAATACCAATATTTGAAGTTCTTGGAGCGATTCGTGCAAGTCATGCCACTGATGACGGATGAGTCGCGGGATTCCCGAATAGCGGCACGTGCATGCCTTCCAGGCAATTTCGTCGTGCAAATTATCTATCCGATATAATTTAGCCATCAAAATTCGACTAAGCGCTAGTCAACGTCTGCCAAATTCAGTCGATAGAGTCAAATGTCCAAATCACGTCCTTTCTGGCTATTTGACAGTGTGACTTGTGTGTTTCTGCCGTGTTTAGCGTTTCTACGTACGGTGGCGTGCTTTGTTGCGTGCTGTAAGCTCGTACAGTGGAGATACATGTGATAACGAAAATGATCCAATGAAAACGCGATTGATTAAAAATGCACCCCATTTTACAGAGCACGCGCAACGCATGTTTTCATTTGGTTTCTTTTCCATTGGCCTATGACATCAATCTTTGAAATGAAAAATCAATCTTCTTTCAACTTTTTATAGATTATACGTACAAATATTTACAGTGGCTGTTTGCGACAGGTTACGTTTATTAAAGAAAATGAAAAATATGAAACTCTAGCAATGCTTATGCAGCCGTGTATGCCAGTGACGTATTTCTCCACAATAACGAATGCGCCGCGATTGCATACGGAAATAGAAATACAAAGAAGGGAAACCACGACAATGTCGCCCCCGCAGCACCGGTGTCAGCGAACGTAAAGCTGGGATTCGTTGTCGTCGGTCAGGAGGTCGCCTCTCCGCCGCGGAGACGGGGGTCACGACCTGCCGGTCTAATGTTTCGTAGAAAGACCAATGGCGAACGAGATGGTTAGAAAATCTCGCTAGTTGCACCCGACCAGCATTTGTCCCCGCGTGACCTCTTATTTTCCAATGATACGTAAGGTGTAGATCACAGTAGCCTAGATCTATCGTTGAATTTATCGATGCACTCTGCATAAGTAAGTTTGTTCTGGCACACATTCCTAGATGAATTTGGTTGGAACAAGAAATCTCCGCATTTGAAATTTTTGGAAATTTTTGTTATTATTTTTTTTAATTGTTTGCTAAAAACTTTGAATGTTAAATTGAGTTTGCACAAAATATCTTATTGTTTCAAAATTTAAATGTGTTTGGAAACTGAGGACCAACAAGATTCGTTTTTTCCCAAAACTTTTCAAATGTGCAAGAGCCGAGTATCTGATTTAATTTCGAGCGGCCTGGCTTGATTTAACTGATAACAAATCCTCAACACCTTGCGATCCAGGTACAAGACTACATTTCTTTTTTAAAAGCAAGTTGGTTTCCAACCTTACACCTCCTTGATGTTTTCCAAACCATGATGCGACCGTGGTGGTGGTGGTGGTCACTTCCGCCAGGGGCTCGAATTCCAACTGGACATTGGTCGTTACACGATAGTTTGAGGGTGGCGGACAGTCCAGACCAGTGATCCAGGGGAGGGTGGCTAAAAAGAGGAGGGTGGGGTCGTCGGTGTGTGTACGTGTGGGGTGGCGATGGCGACGCGGCCTTATTAATTGCTTGGCAAATATTTGCCTATGGCCTGAACGCGCGCGCGCCACACACTTCTAATTGCCATTATCTGCTGCGCCACATGACTGAGCATTAGGTTTTGGCAACACGACGTGTTTAAAGTCGCGCTAATCTCGGTGGTGTTATCGCCGCTGTATATGGGGCGCACAATGGGTGCAGTCGGCCTGGCCTTCGGGGGAAGGGAGGGGTAGGGAGGAGGGCAGCCCGCCCGCGACAGACCGGTACCGGGAGAGAGCGGGGGACATCCGGCAAACGCTGGAAAACGGGAGGTGTGTGCACAACAAGGCGCAACGGACATTATCCCCGCTCCCCTCCTCATCACCCCACCGCCCTTCCTGCCCCTTTGCTCCCACCAACCAGCCAGATCGTGAGAGAGATTAAAAGGCTAATTACGTTTTTCTCCTCGCTACACCCGTCTGAGACCCGTGACAAAACTCAACTCGAGTTTGTTGGATAATAGCAGCTATTCCACTGCGTTGAGTCTAGAGTGGCGTCATTCTTATGTTCAATCTGGTACCGAGATACTTTAATTATATTGTCCCATGTACTTTGATTAAATTCTAGTTCAAGGGACCTGGTCGATTTACTTTTAATTAAATTGTTCCAGGCATTAAATTGTCCCTATCTTGTTCGAAGCTAGTTTCGTCGTGTTATTAGCTAGTTCGAAAATGATAAGAAGGACGATCCTCAAAAGCCAGAATTCAGAGAATAGTCACGTGATTAAAAATGCATCTATTCGCATTTTGCGAGTGACGCGTTTGTTATATAATATTGAACTTCTGGAAAGGTATAACTTTTTGCCGCCCCGCTTGTCAAAGTTTCAAGTGACCAAGTTTAATTTCCACGTTCCACAAAAGTGGCAACGTCAACGTGATCTCAGGACCACAAAACTGCCCGTCGATACTGGACAGAAATTTGCATGCAGCGTTAGGTCGGTAATTAGTGTCGGTTATATTGTTGCGTCGGGCGACAGCTCAAGGTTGGAGCGGAAGTGGCCGGTCGGAATAGGGGTCTTAATGGGGCGTCTCCTGACGTGACCACTCATTAGGAGGGGGCACTTGCCAGGCATTAATGGTCGAGAGAGTGCTACCAGTAGCTCGAAACGAAACATACCATTGCTGCCCCTTAATTGTTGGCAATCACCATTTGCAGCATCTCGGTATTGCGGATTTTGTAAACTGGGTACCTCTTTGCAAGCTGAGCGAGCACTACAGTGTACCGTATTCACTTTCGCGATGCTGCCCGTTGATTGTTTTCTATCACCACTTGCAGCATCTTGATATTGTGATTTTGTTAACTTTACCTCAAAGCAAGCCATACGAACATCGTGCAAGAATAAATGCGTATCCATTAATGTGGTCATGAAATTATGACTAAAATGAATAATAGTGATTGTTGTTAACTTGATTTGTTATTTTTTATAGCTCTTCTCATTTTTATAATGCTTATTTTATATCGTTTAAATTGACGGCCTTGAACCATCGGTCTGCATTTTGGTTCGCCCTGCAACGACATACATGCCGCAAATCTTACGAGTACGCTTAACGTCCACGTGGATCATTCGTTGTAAATCGTAACTTGGAGAATGATCAGTGTCCACGTGTCGTCCACTTTCTGAACGCCCCCGATAATTAATGGCACCGCAGCAAAGCGTCACTCCCGGTCGTCACAACAGCCAATCTATAGTTGCAGTTGTCAAGATAGTGGAGTCCCCGTCGCGAGGCACAACGAATTCTAGGGACGGGGCAGTCGATGGGGCGGGTGGTGCAGCCCGGGACTGGAACCGAGTCGTGTAGCATCGCTGTACACGAGTAGTGTGCGCGCGTGTATATATGTACAGTATGTGTGTATGTGTGCGTGTGTTTGCTGGCTGACAGCAGATAAGCGTTCAGCCAAGAGGAGAGAGAATGACGGATCGGCGAGTTCGCCAGTCGCCACGATGTGACCTTTGGCAGCGCGCGCACTCCGCCGCGCATTGTGCTGGCCGACGTCTCCATGATTGCGGTGGTCGCGCGAAAGGCCTATCCACCACCCCAAAGAACTATTATGGTAGAGAGTTCAGGTGGAGTCGCTTAGAGCTTTGAAACAATGCGCTAAGCTTTGCATATTCTAGAATACAAAAGTAAACAAATAATACAAAAGTTCAACGAATTAATTGACCATATCTTATATGACTCTGATGAGACTTAAAATTATTTAATCATATGTTTCAGCAAGGGAATTAACCTACACAACGAGAAAAATAGGAGCCGTGTGCTTAAAATTTTTGTTTATTCGGAATTAACCTAATTGTTTATGAAAAAGTATAAATGGCGATAAAGTAAAAAAGATGGTTAAAAAAGCTAAAATAAAAAGATGTAGGCAGAGTGCGGTGGGGTGGTTCCGGGTTCGATTTTCGGCGTGGGCTCTCGTTTATTCGATTCTGGGGTGCTGGTGAAATTGCAATACTGCCATAGCAACGCGAGTAATAATCTCATCTAGTGATATTCACCGCAGTAATAGAGTACAAAAAATATTATATTAATCTATTTCATATACTTGATTATCTAAATTCTTGATGCTGATTTACGAGAAAATGAAATTCGTCGTCCCAGGCAATTTTGTCAATTATTTGTGAGTAAGTAAGTCGTCCAGAACGCTATACATTCTGCGTTGGTACTGGTATGTCTCATTCGGAATTATCAGGAGCGAACAGACGATGCTGTTATGATTCATTGGAATCTATAGGAAACAATTTAGCGGAAGCACCCTGTAGCGAACATCAAAGCCAAACTTATTAATCTACGATGTGTAAGTTGGTCGTGAGGCCCATACACGGTAATTGGGGAAAATCATTTTTTCTCGGTTACCCATCATCTTTTGTCAGCTTTGTACCTTTTGACAGCAGCCCTGATAGTGCCAAACGTCCATAAACCGACTCCGTTCTGTAAAAGTAAATCAGCTTCAGAAGACTTTCTTACTCCAGAAGCAAAAAAAAATTTGCAACGTCTACCGTTTCTTAATTTAGTATGGAAAAAAGCATTCTAGACTGTGAACGTTTAATTTTAAATTTAGAGCGCGGTAAATTATGGTAATATATATTTTTTTGTAGTACCGCAGACCGATTAGGCTTTCTTTTTGCTTACATCTCTTTCAAGAAAGTGAGCCCATTTTTTTGTTCTCAGCATGGGGGATGAGTCCTCCTTTCGTAACGGCGTCCAATTATTTCCGACCGTCGTCATGACGACAGACTGTCCAATGTTGAGCCAGAATCTTTAGTAACAATGACGAAAGACGTCGTTTTGGCATATCTGCGCGAGACAGGGGCAAACGATATCGGTGCGTGAGTTCCAATTGCGTTGCCGTCGACCGAGCTCAAATCTACTCCGCAAGGGTCATGTGCTACCCATACAGTTGTTCACCCGAGGTTTTCACCCGAGTAATTGCGAACCCGCTAGATTTTGATATATTTTGTTATTAAAAAAATGTCATTTACAAAACCTCTTTTTAAACAATGACTGCCATGAATAGAACTATGTTTCGGGTACATTTTTACCAGTACTTGTGAATACTAACAACGTGAGCCCGAACCGGGAATCAAACCCGGGAAAGTTGCACCAAATGTGGTCGCTCGATCTACCGCCTGGGCTTCGAGGAGTCCTAGTCATCTTTCATTTTAATGAGTTTCCCAAATATAGGATGGCATTTATTTAATGGAAATAAAACGATTAGTTCTAGTTAAGGTACACTAATTAATTGCCAACTAGCTTGATGTTTATACCGTCTCGCCATACTAAATTACAATACAAATTTAAAGAAGGCTGAATGTAGACATAAACTCTACAAGTCGTTAATATGGTACGAAAAACCATACAGCTTTGTTCATCAGCCTTTCAAAGATGTATAGCAAAAATATAATGAGGATAAATTGTATATAATGATGATAAAATTGTGCATCCGCTGTGGCCGAGAGGTAGCGTGCTCGCTCGCCAATCTGGGTTCGATTCTCGGCAGAGGCTTTCGTTTATTCGACGAGCCGCAGTACTGGTGTCACCCCTGAGCTTCCATTAGGGAGTCCAGAGCTCAGGGGTGGATCTTGCAGCCTGGCTATACTAGCTGCCATTTCCCTTACCCTTTACTTCTCTGCCCCTTACATATCTCAATAGACACGAAGGTGCAGTAATCATGTAGTGTTATTATGTTCGTGAGTGCGTACGTACGTGTTGTCACACCAGAATGGTGAATGTGCCACTATGTAAGTTTGACCCCTACAAACATTCCTATTTCCCAAGAGTGTTTCGG